>CAWUFW010016195.1:180000-321832 GCA_963921515.1 Calotriton arnoldi
CTGTGCTAGGATCTTAAGCATCATTCTGGAGAAAAAGCCAACCATGATGACTCAGGTCAACTCTGTCTCCTCCTCCTGCTTCATCATCCTCCACATACTTCATAAGATATCCAAGTGGCTACCCCAAAGCTCAAGACACACCATCACCAAGGCCCACATCTCCAGCCGACTGGACTATGGCAACACTCTCTAAGTAGGGATCGCAGCTCACCTCCTCCGATGACTACAGACCATACAGAACACTGCAGCCGAATATGTCTCATTACATCACGATGCATTACATCGCGTGCTTTTACAACGGGGTCGTTACAACAATCGCGTTGTTAGTACGCAATGCATTTACATCGCAAGTCATTACAACGACTTGCACTAGGGGGCGCGCTGGACTTAGGAATAGTATTAATTACTATTCCTACTCCAGTTTGCGCAATAGTAGGGAAGGTGTTGGAATTCATTTTCAATACCTCATCGCCCCCTAGTGCAAGTCGTTGTAATGACTTGCGATGTAAATGCATCACGTACTAACAACGCGGTCGTTGTAACAACCGCGTTGTAATAGTAGCGCGATGTAATGACAGCTTTGTAACCGCTGTTTCCCCCACAGCCAGACTCATACTGGACCTACATAGACAAACCCACATCATCCTCTACCTCAGGAACTCCACTGCCTCCCTTTACAGAAAACATGCCAGTTCAAGCTAATAAACCATGCATACAAGGCTCTACACAACTGCAGACCCGCCTACTTGATCCACTGCCTGAACTTTCATCAGTCCACCAGAAACCTCCGCTCCGCGTCCCGTTTTTTAACCCTCACCCCCACACATTTGACCTAGCAGATGCGGAGGTCGCTCCTTCTACCTAGCAGCAAAGACATGGAACGAGCTACCCTTTCATCTACGGACCTCCCAATCTCTTCCAGAGTTTCAAAAGTCCCTAAAGGCCTGGTTCTTTGGCTAATCAACTGGACTCTGCCACTCTGCCAGCACCTTGATACCCTCACGGGTGACAAAAAGTCCTCTGCAAATCTACTGATTGATTGATTAAATCTTGTTACCATTTTCTCTTTTACATCTATTACTTTGACATAGTTCTATACAATTGATCCCTTGCTGAATTCAAAGCAATGTCTAGTTTTAAGGAATGGGCTCTGAAATCAGCTTCATAAGTGTTTACCCCAAACCTCGATTTTCACATAGGTAGAAACAGGAATATTAGAACACGTTAGCCACCACTTAACAATAGCAAAAAAGTGATGAACAAAATGTTTTCTCTTTTTCTAGTAGGTATGTTTCGTCATCGAAGAGTAATTAGAAAAGTTACAGGATTTTCCCCCTGACTTGAAAATAGAGCTGCTTCATGCCAATGTGTGAATCAAAAATAGTATTTCATCTTCAAAAACACTTGTATTTCGGAAGCAGTGCCACAGATTCAAATGTTACTCTAGTTGTGTACTCATTTACAGATGTCACCATTCCTGTTTTAGTTTTTAATTATACTCGTTTAACTGTACACCTAGCATAAGTCTTTTCATAATTATTAAACAATTGTTCAGCTGTCATAAGCACAAAAATGTCACCAGAAAGAGATAGAAATTTCAAGATTAGCTCCAGAATTGTGGTAGAAGGGTGCCCTTAGTGGACTGAAAAATAACAAAAACCATGGGTTTGGCATTCAGTTATTGAAAATAACATTCATTAGCGAAGGACTGCCCATGGAGACCGGGATATTTGGGTTGTTTACATTGCCTCACTGTTGTAGCCAGAGCATCATGTAAATTGCTATACCATATCAAAATTATTTTACAAATCCCAAACACAACAACAGCTCTGATGAATTAGCTGTGAGGATGTCTGTTTCCCGATGCTCCCACGCTGAAGTCTCATGGGATTAGGCCCTCTCGTGATTTACAATATTCTTAGCATCCATCTTTGGCACCATCTATTTAAGGCATGCCCACTGACGTCTCGATGCTTCACTTTGAGCAACACAGAAGGAGCGGCTCGGCTCCTGAATCTGGAAGCTTCACAGACAACATTGTGAAAACACAGATACATTGTACCATAGAGAGCCTGTAATTTGCAAAATGTTTACCTGATACAATTGTAACAAGCAGACTTTTAGGGCACCTAGTGGTCTAATGAAAGTAATAATTATTGAATGTCGTGTGATTGAGACATTCCAAGGGAAGTGAAACCATAGAACTTTACATGTAAGTGAACATGGTGTGAAGTAACTATGGGGCATATCAGCAAGGGCTTTATCTCCGTTTTTCTGGCTTTAAAAGCCAGAAAAACGGAGATAAAACTATCGCCCTATCAACAAGAGGGTGCTAACATGCACAATCGCATGTTAGCACCCTTTTTCCCAACGCCTCCCTTTGCAACTCCAATGAGATGCAAAGTGGGCGTTACTAGGCGTACCCCGGATGGACTACATTGCAAATATCGCTGATGTTCACATCGCGATATTTACAAGGCAGCCCACATGATTTTAGCAGAGGTTAGATTTTGGCGAAAACTGCCGTTTTCGCAAAAATCTAACGTCTGCTAAAATCCTGACTTAGCCATCCCTAACATAGGGGGTGGATAGGGGTGGATTCTGCTGATACGACCACAGGGTCGTATCAGCAAGGTTATCGCCGTTTTGTAGGGAACATCGCTGGAAAACCAGCGATGTTCTATGCAAAATGGCGATTTCCCTGCTATCGCAGGAATCTTTATCGCCTTGAAGATACACGTTGCTAATAACGCGATATCTCCGCGATAAAAAGCTGCGATAGCCGGCGTTAGGAAAATGAGCGCTAAGCACGCTTTGCGATAGTTATCGCAAAGCGTTGCTAATATGCCCCTATATTCCCTGAGAGTGAAATTTTTGAAAAGTAGAAAAGGAATGTTTTGTGATGCAACAGAATTAGTCAGAAGCAGTAATCTGAAGAAAGAGTGAACATATTTGATTTTTACATGTTTTGAATGTCGAGGAATGAGAGCATAACTTCGGTTATATGAATATTTGCAAATTAAGAAAAATACTTCAACTGTGGGGTTGTCCCAGAGGAGAAGAGAGACATCAATGAAACTAAGAGCATTGTAACTCTTGATGATTAAGGAGTCATTTTGTGGGACAAAGACAATTAAAGCTAAAAAGACAAAGCAGAGTGGGGATGTATATTATCACAGGCGCTGGTTTATGAAATTTAAGTTGTCTATATACAATCAGAGCAAACACGTTTGATCAAGGGTTCTGCTATTTTTTTTGCAGAGGACTTTGATCAATCGAGTTTAGTACCCCGTTACTCCAGTAATTCTGACAGTCCAGTTCTAAATTTCACACGCAGTTTTATACATTTCTGGTAACTGTGTATACAAGATAATCAATTGACAATAGTTTTGGTCATAACTTTTGTTTTTTCCGAAGCTGACTGATGCACATCTGTTAGTTTGTTGTTTTAGGCTTTTATTTTAGTTTATTATGTGTTCCCAACCCACTTTTGCTGGAGTCACAAGACTTGTGACTGTTTTCAGAGAGTGCGTGACAGTCAGATCATGGCGGATTGTTAGGCTTATTTTCCCTCCGCAATCATGCAGGCAGAAGAACTGTCTACAAATGAGTATTATTGTCTTGACTGCATGACTCGGATCCAATACATTTATCACATCATTTTAAGAATTAATTAGACTTTAAAACAGGAAGTCTTAGGTTGCTTATAAATACATGTGGGACACATACCAACGCACAATACAAAAAACATTGCCATTGAACTTGCACATTAAATTTAACATAAGCCCATTTAAAAGCATTACTTTTTGCAACATTAATCCCATTTAGGCCCAACGTGAGTTGAAATGAAGTGTGATTTGACTTGTGGATAATTTTGTTTTGTTTTCAAGTTCTTTCTGTTTAAAATTGGTGTATTGTAGAAAGAGGAGCTTTGTTTTTAACATTTCAAGTGTACTCAATTAAGGGCTTGTTTTTAGAAGCAAAGCCCATATTGTGGCTGGCGAACCACCAGTTCATTTAAGGTTATTTTGCATTGTAGCTAGAAAATGTATTTGAAACTATAAATTATTTCATCCTTAAAAAATATATTTTTCTTGTGCAAATCCATTCTCACATTATAAATAAGACCCTGATAAAAGAGAATCGTTTACTTGATTATGTGCTTTTTTTGTTAAATAGTAATTTCAGAGTTTATTTTGTTCACACATGCTTTCTTATTTATCTGTCTTGCTTCCCTAAAAAGCGCAGACCAGAATTTTGAAAGCTCTGTTTGATTTTTACTGTGTGATTCAGAATAATGAGTTGAGCTTTAGATGCAAGAACATAGATTATTATGGAAATTACCTATTAAATTGAGTTCTTTGCCATTGGATCATTTACTGAAAATGTGGCAAATGATGTCCAGGAGCTGAAAAACAATCTAAGGAGAATGAAAGGGGCTAACATCTCACATACTGATTTGATCATACATAATGGTACTTATTGTGAAACCTTTGAGCAGTATAAAGGATAACGCAGAATAAACTGCAATTATATAAAAGGAATTGGGATGAAATTATGTCAGTAATCTCTACATATGATGTGCAGAATTTTGAAAACTTGTGCGATTAAAGGTTCATGATAGGGACACAAGAACAGGAAGCATGGTATCTGAAGAGGGCTGGGTGGAGCATGTATCATCAATATATGCAGGGAAAGATGATGATGTATCTAAGAAGGTTTCCTCAGCCTGTACTGAGTTTCTCTCCCTCATCTCTGAATCAGCAGTTAACAATACTATTGCACAGATTAAGTTAACCAGATCCGCCGGCCTGGATGATTTGCAGGCAATTAACATACAATCCAACTTAAACTGGTGGGTAAAATTTCTCTCTGGGGTTTTTAAGCAGTTTACGGGCATCATAAAGCCTATCCACAAACAACGCAACCTGGCGTATACTGAAGACTATCAGCTAATCATTCTAATTGATGTGGGTGCAAAGGTTTACGCAAAAATATTATTGCAAGCTCTTAACCGATAGAGTGAAGAGGCAAATCTGATCCCAGGAGAACAGGGTGGCTTTAAAGCAGGTAATTAACTATCAATCATAGCTTCAGTCTCTGGGCTAATGCACACAAATCCATAGAAGTTGAAGCCTCTCTACATACCTGTGTTGTGGATTTCCAAGCAGTCTTCAATTTGGTGGAACAGGAAAATCTGTGAGCCCAACTGGAATCCATGGAGATTCCAGCTACTCTCCTGGTGATACTAAAAATATAACTCCATAGGAATAACAGGGTTCGAGTGGAATTGGATGCTAGTGGGAGCCTTTCTAGAAACATAGTATTAGGAATGGGTTTGCCTAAGGATGTGTGTTGGCATCTACTCTCTTTGGCCTTTACTTAGCCAACCTCCCATACATTTCAGGCACCCACTGTCTCTCTCCCAAAATGGGGACTTATACATTTCTTGTCTGCTATATGTGGATTAATTCTAATTATGGATTAGATTCTGGTTGGTTTACAAAGAAAATTAGTGGAATTCAACAAGTACTACCATAAGAATAAGTTAACCATCAATTTTGACAACATAAAAATCATGGCTTTTGGTAAAATGCTACAAATAGTTTTTTCTGGTCCATTGGGCAGACAACAATTGAGGAAATCAGAGATGTGCTTATTTAGGGATGGTTTTGAATACATCACTGTTGTGGTATTTCCGCATTGAATCAATAAAGGCAAAAGCTCTATCAACCACTGGTGGCCTAAGATTATATAAACGTCATTACGGTGGCCCATCACTCCATCCAGTCCTAGCAGCTTATGAAGCATTGATTCCACCGCAAGTCCTACACGTAGTAGAATTGTTTGGCCTGTGTAATGTTCTTGATTGTGATAAGGTGAAGGTCACTGTTTAAAAAATTGTTATCCCTCCATGATGTGCAATGGCTCCAGCCATCAAGATGGAGGCTGGGCTACAATCGTGTTCCGTTACCATATTGAAATGTACACTGAGGTTCTAGACCCAAATGATAACATTCGAACAACCTAAAATAGCCACTCTATGTAAAGATGAGATAACTACAAGTGATCTCCACTGGGCCAAAAGAAAGTAGATACAGGTGATGGTAGATGCTCTGAATATCAATAATTATACAGTTGTACAACCCTTAACTTATTTTAAGAAAGAATCGTCTGAAATGTGTTGGATAGAGTCAAGAGAAAGGGATCTTTCGTACTTAATAATCAACCCCTCAACTGCTGAATTTTATAAATTTGGGAAGCTAACGCTTCCTTTCCATATCTTCACAGGCTTCCAAACTTCCAAATGTGTACAGGGACGGACAGGGAACCGAAACCGGCCCTGGCAAACTGCTCGGCCGGCCCCCATGGGTGGAGCGTGGGGGTGCGGCCGAGCTGTTTGCCAGGGCCGGTTTTGGCCGATTTTGTTACAGGGGGCCGAAATTGCCGGCCCCCGGTAACAAAAACGGACTCCCAGGGGCCCAAAACCGACCCCCACCCTGGCGGCCCACCGGGGAAACACCCGGTGCCCGCTACGGCCAGTCCGGCCCTGAATGTGTAGTACCACTTTTTAATTTAAAATAGGATTACACCCACTCCATGCACACCCTTTAGGGCTACTTTTGTTCAAGAATGATAAATGATTGTGCAGTTGTGCATACCAGATGCATTATACAAAAGTTCACATACTTTTAAATTTTCAATATTTTCTAACTCGGTGACTAAAATGTTAAAAACCATCTTTTTACAATACAATTTGAGATCAAGATTGTCAGCAATGTGATTTTTATTTCAAATGCAATTGAAGGTTGTAACATGTGCCCTGGCTAGATTTTTAGGGGCCGATTCTGATGCGGGTTGGAAAAGCTTCCCGACCGAGGGCCTGATTCTGATGCGGTTAGGAAGGCCTCCTAACGGCATTTGCTCCTTCCAAATCGGATTGGGAACGTGTCTTCCCGACCGAGGGCCCAATTCCGATGCGGTTAGGAACAAATGTTCCCATTGAAGTCAATGGGAGTTCAACCAAATCGTATCTGGAAGCATCCGGATGCATCCTACTCCGCCGGTCGGACTTTCCCGATCCGAGTGGGTCGAACACCATTTCCCAACCGATTCGGTCGGGAAGCTTTTCCAACCCGCATCAGAATCGGCCCCTTAGTGTCTTTAACAGTGAACTCTGATCATGCTTTAATCGATTTCCCTGTTGAATTGTTTTAGTTATTTGTACTATTTGTGCTCTTTTAATGGATTTTATGACTTGTTGCTGTGTTTTTTAAAAGACGTTGTCTCAAATAAACAGATTTCTGAACTGTAGAAAATCGTGCTGACCTTTATAATCACATCTACCGTGAGTCTAGTATACAAATTTTTATCCTATGCCTGAACGTTAAGATACAAAGTATCCCTTAGACTAATCCAAATATATCAAGTTGACACAACTATCCACTCACATTGTATGTGGGTAAATTTTGAGGTTTAATTCACAAAAGAAATTCATATTTAGATAATCTCAGTCAGAATTTCATTTGTCTGCATAATTATTCCCTTTTTCTTACCCTTCCGATACTTTTTCTCTCTTTTCCATTCTCACTCGCATTCTGTTGTGTTCCCACACACTTTCCTCCTCTTTCCTCCCTTTATTGATTTGAAAAAAACGATGTCTGGGTGATAGAGTGAACTGTATTAAAAATATTACTAAAACCGAGAAAGAACAGCCCTATTTCTATTTTACTGTTTGACTTAGCTTGGCAAGTCTCCACTTTAAGTATGCCTTCTGTTTTAGTTATGTAATGGAAAATGCTAGCAGTCACTGCACCTGACTGTTGGTTACTATTTGCACAGCAAGAGCAGCAAAGGAGGTTTAACCTGGGTAAACAGTTCACACTCCAAATAGCATTGCCCTTTGCCAAACTTAGGCTGTGAGGTTAGTGTAGACCTATAGATATCTCTGTCACCGGAACTTGCAAGGACTCTCTAAGCTGAAAGATAGAGCTAGTTTCGACATCTACGAGATCTGTCTAACTATAGGGATAGTTCTGCTATGTCCTGGCTGAGATGATAAGATCTATATAACTTTTCATTTTCCCATCCTGTCCTCTACAAGTAAATAGAATATCAGTGAAAGTAAATGACTGAAAATCAAACTGTTATTTGGTACACAATGAGTGTGTTGGAAAATTTGGAAGTTCCCTTCAGAACTGCCTGTAAAGCCTTAGGCTTTTCAAAATGTATGGTAAATACATCATTTGTCATCATTCTTTCAAATGTTTCTAGCGGGAAATACCCTCCTCACACTAACCTGATTTAAGTTGGGTTCACTTGGTTTCCTCGCTCAATGCAATTTGTTGGCTTATTTAAACTATGGCAGTTCATAAACCACTGGCTCTTGATTTAGGTTTTCACATAGCTCAACATTTCAATCAACCTTTAGATATGTATACACAATCAATGGAAATGTTGATTGATTGGTTTATTCCTGATAGACAATACAAAAAAAAGACTTTAATCAGATCCAGGTATGATGGGGAAACCAAGGGGAACTAACAGAGCGGATTCCAATTCTTCATGCGGTACGCCAAGGGTGTGTTTTGGCTCCAAACATAAATGACATTGTTAAGGAGGTCCAGGATTGTAACTACGACTCTCCTGTATTAAATGGTAGCAAGATTCCTATATTACTTTTTGTTGAGGATTCCTTACTCATATCGAAAACCTGTACTGGCCTTCAAAATTTAATTAATACCTTTCCGAACTTTTGCATTTCCAGAGGACTGGAAATAAATGTGTCAAAAACTGCATAAATGATTTTGGGGAAAGGTCCAGTTAGAAATAGTAATATGAGAGTTGCTGATGAACCTCTTGAAAGAGTTTATTGCTTCGATTATCTGGGTGTCAAGTTGACGGACAAGCTTAGTTGGGAACCCCAGCTTACATAAAGCACCTTGCTTTTGGCACAAAGATCCAAGGCTATACTCAGATTGTATAAACAGACCCGGGCCAGAGCCATATCTCCAGCTCTGGAGGTATATCGAGTCAAAGCACTGAGCTATGCCCTTTTCGGTGCCGAAGTCTGGTGGTATGCGGATACTCAGAAGTTAACAGTGGAGGAGAACAACTTTATCAGATCACTTATCCGTGTTCTTTCAAGAACTCCCCTAATTCCACTTTTACTGGACTTGGGTAGCAAACCTATTGTAGATATGGCACATTTAAGACCTTTGATGTTTTGGGTACATATCTGGTCTACTCCAGAACTAATAGAGCATAAGAGCGTATTAAGGGATTTAAGGAAGGCCAACGGTGCCCTCAAAACCCCTTCGTTACAATATATCTCAATATGGTGTAGGAGAAGAATCACTGACATAATATCGACTACAAAAATATCGAAGTACAAAAATATCGTGACAAAAATATCGAAGTCAAGAATGTCGACATCCTATCTACATCATGGTAAGTACAAAAATATCGAGAAAAAATATCGGTCAAAAATATCGTTATAAAAAATATCGTTTTTTTTAAAATGTTAACAAAATAATGTAAAATAAAGTAAATAATACATATAATTAAAAGAAACAGTTAAAAATATATATTTTTAAAAAATAACTAATACATATAATGTTAAAAAAATTAAACATATACATATAAAATATAATATATATACTTACTTAATATTATTCATAAATAATTATTTTAATAACATAAATTGTTAAAAACATTTTAGAAATTATAAATACATATATACACATACAAAAATAATATAAAAAAATAAAAAAAATATATATAACAAATTAAAAAACTACAATATTTTTAATGTTTTAAAAATAAATTATACACAACATTAACTAAAACAATACAGAAAAATATTGGATAGCGGAGGGAAAAAAATTACTATTCCCACTCCAAAGAGTGCAACAGTAGGGAAAGTGTTGGATAGCGTCGGGGTAAAAATTACTATTCCCACTCCAGAGAGTGCAACAGTAGGGAAAGTGTTGGATAGCGTAGGGGTAAAAATTACTATTCCCACTCCAGAGAGTGCAACAGTAGGGAAAGTGTTGGATAGCGAAAGGGTTAAAATTACTATTCCCACTCCAGTGAGTGCAACAGTAGGGAAAGTGTTGGATAGCGTAGGGGTAAAAATTACTATTCCCACTCCAAAGAGTGCAACAGTAGGGAAAGTGTTGGTTGCATAGGGGTTATAATTGCTATTCCAACTCCAGAAAGTGCAACAGTAGGGAAAGTGTTGGATAGAGTAGGGGTAAAAATTACAATTCCAACTCCAGAGAGTGCAACAGTAGGGAAAGTGTTGGATAGCGTAGGGGCAAAAATTACTATTCCCACTCCAGAGAGTGCAACAGTAGGGAAAGTGTTGGATAGCTTAGGGGTAAAAATTACTATTCCACTCCAGAGAGTGCAACAGTAGGGAAAGTGTTGGATAGCATAGGGGTAAAAACTACTATTCCCACTCCAGAGAGTGCAACAGTAGGGAAAGTGTTGGATAGCGTAGGGGTAAAAATTACTATTCCCACCCCAGAGAGTGCAACAGTAGGGAAAGTGTTGGATAGCAAAAGGGTTAAAATTACTATTCCCACTCCAGAGAGTGCAACAGTAGGGAAAGTGTTGGATTGCGTAGGGGTAAAAATTACTATTCCCACTCCAAAGAGTGCAACAGTAGGGAAAGTGTTGGATAGCGTAGGGGTTATAATTGCTATTCAAACTCCAGAGAGGGCAACAGTAGGGAAAGTGTTGGATAGCGTAGGGGTACAAATTACTATTCCCACTCCAGAGAGTGCAACAGTAGGGAAAGTGTTGGATAGTGTAGGGATTAAAAATAACATACTTATCAATTAAATAGTTATTTAAATTAAATAATGATTTATTAATAAATTAACAATAAATTAATTATAAATACCAATAAATTAAAATTAATAATTACTTTAATAACATTAAATTACTTCCCACACTATTCCCCAATAAACACACAACCCACTCCAAATAAAAGTTAACACAATTAATATAATTATCAATTAATAAAAATTAATTAATTACCAATTAATGATTAATAAACAATAAATTAATTAATTAATAATTAATTAACAATAAATTAATTATCAATACCAATAAATATTAATAAATAATTACTTAATTATAATAAACTACTTCCCACCCTATTCCCCTATAAACACACAACCCGCTCCTAAACTAAATGAACACAATTAATATATTTATCAATTAATTTATTAATAAAAATTAATTACCAATTAATAATTCAAAAAAACAATAAATTAATTATCAATACCAAAAAATAATAATTAATACAAAATAATTACCAATTAATAATTAATTAACAATAAATTAATTATAAATACCAAAATATATTAATAAATAATTACTTAATTATAATAAATTACTTCCCACCCTATTCCCCTATAAACACACAACCTGCTCCTAAACTAAATTAACACAATTAATATATTTATCAATTAATTAATTAATAAATTAATAAAAATTAATTACCAATTAATAATTAATAAACAATAAATTAATTATCAATACCAAATAATAAAAATTATTAATTAATTTATTATAATTAATTTACTTCCCACCCTATTCCCTATAAACCCACAACACGCTCCAATAAAAAATTAACACAATTAATATAATTATCAATTAATCAATTAATAAAAATTAATTACCAATTAATAATTAGTAATCAATAAATTAATTATCAATACCAAAAAATTAAAATTAATAATTACTTAATTACAATTAAATTACTTCCCACCCTATTCCCCTATAAACCCACAACCCGCTACAGAACTAAAATGCAAAATGTATTTAAAAATAATTAATAATTTCTAAAAATTATGATTTAATTTACTATAATTAAATTACTTCCCACCCTATTCCCTATAAACCCACAACCCGCTACATTACTAAAACACAAAATTTACTTTAAAAAAAATTACAAACTTCTAAACAATTAATTCATATATTTAAAAAACATATCAAAACATGTGGAACACATACAGATAAAATACATACTAAAATACATAACACTAACATAAACATCGATATTATTAACATCGATATTTTTGCTATCGATATTACTAACTTCGATATTAACAAAAATGATATTTCTTACCTTTAGGTCGATATTCTGGTCACCGATATTCTTGATGTCGATATTCTGTCCCTACGATATTTAAAACCCGAAATTAATGTAGGTCGAAATAAAAAACTCGATATTATGTCTGTGCACCGTAGGAGAGTGGGGCTGAGCAGACTCTGGAATAGTCCTGACAACACCGGAAAGTCTGAGGTATTGGGCCTTTCTGCATGACCAACAATTAGCAATGGCTTCTTTAGGTCGTCTGACCGATCAATTCCTTGAATTTAAGCCTAGTCCAAAGTTTGAAGCTATCTTGATATTATTTCTCCTCCTCTGGCCAAAAGTCTGTTTGTGAGATTTTGGTTGGGTAGCTTGCCACTAAAAAGCTTTACGAGTAAGTGGGAAGGAGAGTGAAATTCGGATAAATGCCCTACCTGTGGGGAAGTTCCTGAGACACAGGAACACGTTTTGTATTTCTGCCCAGAATACGTGGCCCCAGCAGGAAATGGATATACCCTGTCTGTTTAAACCTGAAGGTTAATTCTTGAAAAAATTGCCTACAGAATTTAAAAAACTGACACCTCAGAAGCAATAGTTTTTTCTGTAAGTCGGTTTTTAGTCAATGTTTGCAACAAACGCTCTAAGGTTGTACTCTAGTGAGACGAAGAATATACTATTTCCATTTTAGGATTGAATTCTGTTAGCTGGGTTCATGTGACTCTCTTTAATTTGATTATAGCACTGGATGCTCACTAAGCTAAGTAAGGATATATCAGTCCCCTGCTGGATCTGCTAGATTTGCACAGTCGCTGTGTCAGAAGAATACAACTGTACCTTTGGTATTATAATTGATTTTTCTTTTTACTAGATCTTTTAAACCTGTGAGAAAATTTTAATGGCCTCTTTTACTCCCTATACCTTTTATACTGTATGAATTGTATTTTAGACTATTAATGATATACATGTTTTTGTATGTGTATGCTTTGATGGTTCTTGGCAGACCGAATAAAGCTTATTTGATTTGATTTGACTTTAATGTGACTTCAACATAACTAAGCCATGCTAAAAAAAGCACAAATAAAGGTTTACAACTATTTGCCAATTCAAAATTGAAATTACACCATTTGCATCTAAAATAATAGATGCTAACTAGATCAGACAAGGGATATCCACATCAATCATTGTTAAAACATTTTTATTTATTTATTGATATATTTGCACTTTTATGCAGTGCAAAATTGATCAGAGCCCTTTATACAGAAACATTATTTTTAGATGAGGATGAATTACAGCCAAAAGTATTACCACATTGTATTACCAGTTGCACAAATACATTATAGTTTTTAGTTAGAGACTGACAGCAATGTAGCAGTAATTAGGAGCTTCATCGATTATATGGGAGAATTTTGAACACAGAAATATTGTGCTATGAAAATATAGTAACTAGAATATCAACTTTAAAATTATTGGATGGTAAGTGTATATAAGTAAGTAGGGATATACCATTCTTAACTGTACATCTGTGTATCTTGAATATATATATCTTCAAGGGACATTTATATAGAGTTAAACATAGTCAGGGCCACTGGAAGGGAAGGGCCAAAATATTAGACAAGGTTGACTAAATTATGCATCCAGAAAAGGCAAACTATGCTGCATAATGCAGCACATTTTGTGGCAGTATCACTTTATTATTTTGTAATCTTTACCCTTGATAACACTGTCTGAACAAAGGTTTCACCTCATTATATTAGCTTAATATCTAAACACAAAAAAACAAGGAACCCTGGAAGTCAGCGGGGACCAAGGGTGGCGTTGTGTTTAACAGAACAAAAGGTCCCAAACAAAAAGAATGTAAACTTAAAATTTCACAATTTCATGATAAAAATTGGAATAAACAAATGTTTAAATTACAAGATAGGTATTTAATGCTAGTGTAGATGAAAAAAGACAATATTAACACGTGGGCAACCGTGACAAGGCAGAGGGAAATCGGCCGATTTCCTTGCCCCAGGCAAGTGACTTAAAATTGTGACTTTCCAATATACGTGAATATAAATAAACACAAGTCACAGTAGAGGTTACATCTCATACTCCACAACCAGTACAAATAGTAGTATAGAGTTAGGGATGTCTGTGTCGACGACGTTTCAATCCCGCAGAGAGTATCGGGATCTCATCAGGACTAATAGATAGAGCAGGTGCCTGAGAAGTTGCCTGGAGAAGTAAGAGGGAGGGGAGGGGGAAAGGGGGAAGGAGCAAACAATTAAAACCATGAAAGAGGAGATGTGAAAAAGGAGGGGAATAGGGAGGAAGAAAGAGATACTAAAGAAATTATAACAATCAATAAATAGGAAAATAGCAGTGGAGTAAATACAAGGAAGTGTGAGAGTGAAAGAAGGAAGTGGAGATGTGTGAGGTGAGGTAATGTACATATTACCAGAATAAGAAAATGAGTGAAGAAGAAGGAAAGGGCCACAAGATCAGGGGCAGTGGAACAGGGATAAAGAGTGTAAAGGGGAGAAAGTGAAGGAGGGTGAAAGTAAGGGAGGGATAAGAGCAAGAAGGACTGACCAAGAGTGCGGCAAGTCAAAGAGCCGCGATGAGCAAAGCCAGAGCGAGTTGCTGGCTGAGAAGTCCGCCGGAAGCAAATACGGGACGTTGGGAAAGTTGCGAGATCTGAAGGAAAATAAGGGAAGAGTAAGGCAAGACACGTGCGAGCCGTATGTGTAACCCCGAGAAAAACCAAGGGTGAGAGAAGGAGAGGGCTTACCGTCGGGTGCACGGGTCTCCAACCTGGGAAGGTGCCTCCCGGCCGGGAGGCTATGGTAGAGGATCGGCGTGCAGGTAGGCAGGTCAGGGAAGGAAAAATTGTGCAATGCGACCCTGGAACCAGGGGTCGGAGCCGTACGCCTGCTCGATGGCTGTGAAAAAGGGGCACGGGATAGTCAGGCGGGGAGGAGCGAGGGGATGTATGGGAGAGGGTAGAGCAATAAGGCACGAGACAGAGGGCTAATGAGCCTGGGCTTACCGGCAGTAGGAAGGAGCCACGACGCGCTGGACGATCCGGAGTACAGCGAGCAGCTGCGGTCAATGCCGGCATAGATGTGAGGCAGAGCGGGATCACGGGGGACTTACATCAAAAGGAAAACGGAAGTGACGTGATGAGTGGGCAAGGTTGGAGAGACTCAGCGTGAAGGAAGCGGCCATATTGGAAGGGGGTGGAAGAGTAAGAGAAGCAATGTGAAAGGACCAAGAGTGTCAAAGATAAGGCAGCCATGTAGGTGAAGGATAAAGAGATGAAAACAAGTAATAGGGAGACAGGAAGGGGGGGTATGGGAGAACAATTACGGTTGAGGGTATACTAGAGGGGGAACCAGGAGGGCCATAGGGGCGGATGAATGTGGGAAACTGGAGGTAATGACAGCTAGCACCAAGGAACTGAGTTGGAATCCAAGGATGGAAGCAGAGAAGGAAAGGAAATTAATGAATACATGGAAATTAAGTTAGAGTAGAGGAAAGAGAGCTGAATGCAGAGCAAAAGATAAAGGAGAATAGAAGGTGAGGGGAATAAGTGTAGGAACCGGCGATACATTTGGGCGAGGGGAGTTGAAGATGACATTACAGAATAAAATTTAGAAGCGCAGGCACAGTTAACTGCGGACGATTACAACAGGTTAGACCAGTCTTCGAGGCGATTAAGTCCTGTATGGAGGCTGTCCGTACGTATAATCCATTTTAACTCCTCCTTGTTCAGGATGCCTGTAATGTTTGTAATTCTCGGAGGTTGGAGGATCACTGCGATGACTTGCCACCTTATTTGGTCCTCCGTGTGATTAAATGCGGCAAAATGTTCGACAAGAGGTGCGTTAGGTGTTGAACAACGTATCCGACTTCTATGTTGGCAGATCCGGATCCTAACTTTTTGTGTCGTTTGTCCTACATATATTAAGTTGCATGGGCAAAAGATGGCATATATAACATTGGCGGTGTTACAATTGGAAAAGTGCGATAAAGTGACATCAATATTGGCATGCACAAACTTCTTAGTGTCATTCGTGAGATGGCAAACACTACAGCCTCTGCATTTGAAATGCCCAAGCACCGGTGGCAGACCCCAAATTTGCCTAAGTGTGGTCTTATTGTTACCGCTAGGAAGGGCTGCTCTAACAAGGTGGTCATGTATACTTTTGTTTTTCTTAAATGCAAATAATGGACGTTCCAAATTCAGACTACCTGCGTTGAGTGTGGGCCAATGTTTAAGAATACTCTTTCTAACTGAATTAGAGATAGATGAAAATGTAGTCACGCAGACGAGTTTGTCGCTATTGTTTCTGTCTTTGGGACTCAAAAGGATTTCTCTGGGGCAGTACCATGCGCGTTTCATGGCAGTTTTAACTAGTTTACGTGGGTAACCTCTGCTAATTAACTTGTTTGTAAGGACTTTAGCTTCCCTAAAGTAGTCTTCCTTGAGGTAGCAATTGCGACGCAAGCGTAGGAATTGAGAATATGGAAGGGAGTCACGTAGTGCCCTTGGGTGATGGCTATTGTAGGCCAACAGTGTATTTTTCTCAGTGGGTTTGCGGTATAGGGAGGTGTAAAGTTTCCCTTCTTGTGCAATAATTTTAAGATCAAGGAAGGCAATCTCCTGTTTACTTTTACTAAGGGTAAAGGTTAGGCCATTACAATGGTTGTTCAACCAATCTTTAAAATGTAACAAGTCTGAGTCAGGCCCTTTCCAAATAAGGAAAATATCGTCAATGTAGCGTTTCCATTCAAGAATATTGGCTCTGAAAGGGTTACGAGGTGACAATATTCTTTGTGTCTCAAGAAAATCCATGTAAAGTATGGCAAAATTTGGAGCAAAAACTGCTCCCATACTTGTGCCTTTAACCTGTTGGTAGAAATTCCCATTAAACAGGAAAAAGTTCCTGGTAAGGCATATCTTCAAAAGGTGAAGTAAAAAGGAGGTAGGGACTGGGGAGGGTTGGGGTCTGGTGTTAAGGAACATCTCAATAACTTCCATGCCCTCGTCCTGGGGGATGTTGGTGTACAAGGACTCTACGTCCAGAGTACAAAGAAGACAGTCAAGGGGATCAAAGGGGAGGGTCTTAAAATTATTGCACAAGAAGGGAAACTTTACACCTCCCTATACCGCAAACCCACTGAGAAAAATACACTGTTGACCTACAATAGCCATCACCCAAGGGCACTACGTGACTCCCTTCCATATTCTCAATTCCTACGCTTGCGTCGCAATTGCTACCTCAAGGAAGACTACTTTAGGGAAGCTAAAGTCCTTACAAACAAGTTAATTAGCAGAGGTTACCCACGTAAACTAGTTAAAACTGCCATGAAACGCGCATGGTACTGCCCCAGAGAAATCCTTTTGAGTCCCAAAGACAGAAACAATAGCGACAAACTCGTCTGCGTGACTACATTTTCATCTATCTCTAATTCAGTTAGAAAGAGTATTCTTAAACATTGGCCCACACTCAACGCAGGTAGTCTGAATTTGGAACGTCCATTATTTGCATTTAAGAAAAACAAAAGTATACATGACCACCTTGTTAGAGCAGCCCTTCCTAGCGGTAACAATAAGACCACACTTAGGCAAATTTGGGGTCTGCCACCGGTGCTTGGGCATTTCAAATGCAGAGGCTGTAGTGTTTGCCATCTCACGAATGACACTAAGAAGTTTGTGCATGCCAATATTGATGTCACTTTATCGCACTTTTCCAATTGTAACACCGCCAATGTTATATATGCCATCTTTTGCCCATGCAACTTAATATATGTAGGACAAACGACACAAAAAGTTAGGATCCGGATCTGCCAACATAGAAGTCGGATACGTTGTTCAACACCTAACGCACCTCTTGTCGAACATTTTGCCGCATTTAATCACACGGAGGACCAAATAAGGTGGCAAGTCATCGCAGTGATCCTCCAACCTCCGAGAATTACAAACATTACAGGCATCCTGAACAAGGAGGAGTTAAAATGGATTATACGTACGGACAGCCTCCATACAGGACTTAATCGCCTCGAAGACTGGTCTAACCTGTTGTAATCGTCCGCAGTTAACTGTGCCTGCGCTTCTAAATTTTATTCTGTAATGTCATCTTCAACTCCCCTCGCCCAAATGTATCGCCGGTTCCTACACTTATTCCCCTCACCTTCTATTCTCCTTTATCTTTTGCTCTGCATTCAGCTCTCTTTCCTCTACTCTAACTTAATTTCCATGTATTCATTAATTTCCTTTCCTTCTCTGCTTCCATCCTTGGATTCCAACTCAGTTCCTTGGTGCTAGCTGTCATTACCTCCAGTTTCCCACATTCATCCGCCCCTATGGCCCTCCTGGTTCCCCCTCTAGTATACCCTCAACCGTAATTGTTCTCCCATACCCCCCTTCCTGTCTCCCTATTACTTGTTTTCATCTCTTTATCCTTCACCTACATGGCTGCCTTATCTTTGACACTCTTGGTCCTTTCACATTGCTTCTCTTACTCTTCCACCCCTTCCAATATGGCCGCTTCCTTCACGCTGAGTCTCTCCAACCTTGCCCACTCATCACGTCACTTCCGTTTTCCTTTTGATGTAAGTCCCCCGTGATCCCGCTCTGCCTCACATCTATGCCGGCATTGACCGCAGCTGCTCGCTGTACTCCGGATCGTCCAGCGCGTCGTGGCTCCTTCCTACTGCCGGTAAGCCCAGGCTCATTAGCCCTCTGTCTCGTGCCTTATTGCTCTACCCTCTCCCATACATCCCCTCGCTCCTCCCCGCCTGACTATCCCGTGCCCCTTTTTCACAGCCATCGAGCAGGCGTACGGCTCCGACCCCTGGTTCCAGGGTCGCATTGCACAATTTTTCCTTCCCTGACCTGCCTACCTGCACGCCGATCCTCTACCATAGCCTCCCGGCCGGGAGGCACCTTCCCAGGTTGGAGACCCGTGCACCCGACGGTAAGCCCTCTCCTTCTCTCACCCTTGGTTTTTCTCGGGTTACACATACGGCTCGCACGTGTCTTGCCTTACTCTTCCCTTATTTTCCTTCAGATCTCGCAACTTTCCCAACGTCCCGTATTTGCTTCCGGCGGACTTCTCAGCCAGCAACTCGCTCTGGCTTTGCTCATCGCGGCTCTTTGACTTGCCGCACTCTTGGTCAGTCCTTCTTGCTCTTATCCCTCCCTTACTTTCACCCTCCTTCACTTTCTCCCCTTTACACTCTTTATCCCTGTTCCACTGCCCCTGATCTTGTGGCCCTTTCCTTCTTCTTCACTCATTTTCTTATTCTGGTAATATGTACATTACCTCACCTCACACATCTCCACTTCCTTCTTTCACTCTCACACTTCCTTGTATTTACTCCACTGCTATTTTCCTATTTATTGATTGTTATAATTTCTTTAGTATCTCTTTCTTCCTCCCTATTCCCCTCCTTTTTCACATCTCCTCTTTCATGGTTTTAATTGTTTGCTCCTTCCCCCTTTCCCCCTCCCCTCCCTCTTACTTCTCCAGGCAACTTCTCAGGCACCTGCTCTATCTATTAGTCCTGATGAGATCCCGATACTCTCTGCGGGATTGAAACGTCGTCGACACAGACATCCCTAACTCTATACTACTATTTGTACTGGTTGTGGAGTATGAGATGTAACCTCTACTGTGACTTGTGTTTATTTATATTCACGTATATTGGAAAGTCACAATTTTAAGTCACTTGCCTGGGGCAAGGAAATCGGCCGATTTCCCTCTGCCTTGTCACGGTTGCCCACGTGTTAATATTGTCTTTTTTCATCTACACTAGCATTAAATACCTATCTTGTAATTTAAACATTTGTTTATTCCAATTTTTATCATGAAATTGTGAAATTTTAAGTTTACATTCTTTTTGTTTGGGACCTTTTGTTCTGTTAAACATAATATCTAAACACAGCATTCAACAACTGAAAGGTGACCAGTTAACTTTTGCAAATGGCGTGCCACCATGCAGCAACGTGTGTGACAGCAGTATCAGGAATTTGTGATCAGTGTGAAATAGAAGCAAAGTGATTTTTGGGGAAAATATCTAAATTATTCTGCAGATAATGGATTATATCGACAAATGCATAATTATCCACAAACCTCCAGTGGTCCTGAGGATAGGACATCTATTCCTACAAATATATATTTACTACCACAATACATTTTAATATTCTTGCTTTGGTATTTTTTAGTAGATGATCTGTGAATCTTGATATTTTGGTAGGATACCATGACACTGTTTTCATTAGTAACTCTGTTGTGTTATCAGACGGGGATTCACACCTGACATGTCAACCATAGTTGCACGGAATCTCTTTGAGAGTTCCTTGCTTTAAAATGAAATCTAATGTACTCTAGATATTGTTCCTTAATAAGTGATAACCATGGCTGCCACAGAGCAGGTCCTAAGTTGATTCATGACTTAATTAGGTATGAAAATCTTAACAAAAGTTTATTGATTAAATTCAGGGGATAGAGCATCTATTATATCTAAATCATTACTAAGGGGCACATTACGATACCCGGCGTAAATAATTCCGCCAGGCATGGAAGCGGCAAAAATCCGCCCGCACACACCGCCTGAACACCGACCACGCCATTACGATTACACAAACCGAATACCGCCATCGGCGGAAAAAGCACACAAAATACCGCCCGCCAACGTCCGAGTCGGAGACAAACCGCCCGCCACGGACGGAAACACGCACAACAACACAAAACCGCCCGCCCTCACGGCCGACACACCGCACGTGAAATTACGATCGCACCGACATGAGCGCGGAAAAACCACAAATATACCGCCCGCCAGCGCAAACAACGCCGATGAGAATCGACACGGCAGAAGCCATGGCGCCCACGTACCTGCACAGAAACCATCCGCACACAAAACCAATAGCACACAACATGGCCAACAAGTCCACACAGCAAGGCACGCACAAATACACAAGCACAGTACATATCCCGAAAACACCCCCGGACAAACAAAAAATACAAAGGCCAGAACCCCAGACACAACACACCTGAAAACAACAGACCATGAGGACACACCCACATAGGTGAGTACAAAAGCAGCACTCCCACAGACCACAACCCTTGCTACATTGCAAACCAGAGAGGAGAGGAGAGGACACAGTGACACAGCAAGGACAGCAGCACACCACAGAAACGCACACATCACAACCACCACCACCACCACCACCACCACCAAACACCACCACCACCACCACCACCACCACCACCACCACCACCAAACACCGGCACCACAAACCCCCTGCACATTACACAACACACACCGCACCAGCACCACAAACACCATGGCACCACAAAGGATGCCCAAGTTCACGCCCATGGAGCTGACGGTCATGGTCGACGAGATCATCAAGGTGTACCCACAAATCTATGGGAACATGGTCCAGCACACACCACTAGCCACCAGAAACAGAATGTGGAACCGGATCATAGACCAGGTCAATGCAGTCGGGACCCTGCCCAGGAACAGAGTCGAGATTAACAAACGTTGGAATGACGTCAAGAGCCTGGTCAAGAAGAAGGAGGGCAAAAACAGAGAGCTGGCTGCCGTCACTGGCGGAGGGAATCCCACGCTCTTTAAGACCTTCAAAGCGTGGGAGGAGAAGGTGCGAGTCGTAATCCATCCGGAGATCCTCGCCGGATTAGCAGGGGGAGTGGAGGCTGGTAAGTACAAACTAATGTATACCAGCACACCGCTATGTACTCACATGCACTACCACCATGCCACAGCTCCCAGGGACAAACACCCCCATGTCCAGCACACAATACACAACACATCACACACACATGCAACAGACACCACCACACACAGCCCAAACCGAACAACTGCAAGATGCGTGGGGACATGTGTACACTAAGCCAGCCACGTAACCACCAACAGGTCCCCAAATATGCCAGAAGCGCCACAACGAGCACCCACCACACCCATGTGTCCGCCACAGCTGCACCAACCGACAAGTAACAGGTAAGTGGCAGGAACACAAAGTGCAGTGGGTGGGACGGTGGACAGCCCAAGTACAACACACACCAGGCCCCAGTCCCACAGCACAGCAAGGAGGAGCATCCCCCACACCCCACACCCACGTGTCAGCCACCGCAGTGCACAACGACAGCCGAAAGGCAGACATCACGGTCCACAGCAATCGGTGTCAGTGGGTATCCAGCCACCCCCACGACCCACAACACCCTCCCACCCCCACAGACCTGCAACATGGAGCACCCCCGCTTAGAGCCATGTGGCATCCAGTACAGTGCACGCACGAACAACTTGCAGGTGGGAAACTGGACAGGGCCGGATTACTGGAGGCATGAGGACCGTAACACGACCAACACATGGGACATGTCACGTAGCAGACGAACACGCAGCACCGCCCACCGTCACGAACAAGTGAACAATGTGCACACGGACATGAACAACAGACTCACACCCCACATGACCCATCACAGACATAGCAACACCCAAGGAGCCACGTCTGCATGCACAAGCCACACTGAATATAGTACCACACGGCAGCCACTGTGCAACTCATCACACACAACCGAAACACCATTGAAGTCCTGTCCATGTAGCCCCAACTGCCTGTCAACCACACACCCCACAACTACGCCTATGTAAGACAAACAACACTAGACGCAACAGAGCGGAACAACATAAATGCACACGAACACCACTGAACCCATCAAACACACAGACACACCATGCACAAACAACATACCATCCATCCCATCCGTCAGCCCCAGTCTCATGAAAGGCATGTCATCCGCACAGCTGCCACACATACAGCAGTCACGCTAAGATACATGCCCATTACCAACCATGTGCCAGAAGTCAATGAAGTGCACGACACACTGTGAGCAACAACACACAACATGGGCCACACCCCCCGAGCACTGCAGTGATGCACATGGCACAGGGCAGCACGCACACCAAGGAGATGGGACAACTGCAATACGTTGGCTGGCACACAACCATCACTCACTCATAACGATGCGTCCAATGCCATGTCCAGTAATCACAACAGACAGCAAATATGCAGGCCATGTCAAGCATGCACACACCTCAAACCATGCACTGTCATGCTGCCACAACACATGTCACGTTCGGCACCCATGGCTCACAGCATGTACCCCAAAAGCATATTCCCTCCCAAATGCGAATCCGGGGCATGGCCCCCATGTTGCCATATGCGTTCCTAAGCGTTCCATTTGAACCCCAAAAGCATATTCCCTCCCAAATGCGAATCTGGGGCATGGCCCCCATGTTGCCATATGCGTTCCTAAGCGTTCCATTTGAACCCCAAAAGCATATTCCCTCCCAAATGCGAATCTGGGGCATGGCCCCCATGTTGCCATATGCGTTCCTAAGCGTTCCATTTGAACCCCAAAAGCATATTCCCTCCCAAATGCGAATCTGGGGCATGGCCCCCATGTTGCCATATGCGTTCCTAAGCGTTCCATTTGAACCCCAAAAGCATATTCCCTCCCAAATGCGAATCTGGGGCATGGCCCCCATGTTGCCATATGCGTTCCTAAGCGTTCCATTTGAACCCCAAAAGCATATTCCCTCCCAAATGCGAATCTGGGGCATGGCCCCCATGTTGCCATATGCGTTCCTAAGCGTTCCATTTGAACCCCAAAAGCATATTCCCTCCCAAATGCGAATCTGGGGCATGGCCCCCATGTTGCCATATGCGTTCCTAAGCGTTCCATTTGAACCCCAAAAGCAAAGTACAAACCAGACCCAGGATGGGCCAGGAGCCCGCATACACCAGAGTCACAATAAGTAGGGGCACAGCAACACACCCATCGGCATGGCCAATCCGTCCCATGCCACATGTGCACAGCACACAGTCCCATTGCCAAGCACACACAACTACAGATGCTACAGCCACACACACGCCTCCGGGAAACCCATGTACGAGATTGCACGAACTGTCAATGTCAGACGACAAATACATACTTCGCCAGGTGCAACACAATAACTAATCTCATTCTCTCCACAGGTGACGAACTGCTGAATGCTGGGGATGGAGCCAGCAGCCAGCACAGCCAGCCTACAAGCCCCCAACGAGGACACACGGATCTGGAGGATCTGTCCTCCTCTTCGGACACGGACAACCAAGCAGGCCCATCTGGTGTGGCAGGGCCCAGCCGCTCCCCAGGACCCCTCCTACCCACCAACCCATCATCCAGGGCTGCTGAACATTCACAGCCCCCTGCTGCCACTGTCGTTGCGGCCACACCCACGGTCATTGTGGCCACTACCACTGCCACAACCGCCACCATCGCCGCACCGACCACCACCGCCGCCACCACCGCCACGTCTCCGCTGGCACCAGCCCCAGCGCAGGTGGTGGCCCGGACGACTGGATCCACCCTGGGAGCCACAGCGAGGACCGTGGTGAGCAATGTGGCTAGTGGGCAGGCCGGTGGCAGCAGGACTGGTAGGAGGAGCAGGGTCAGGGAAACGCCAGCCTCCCCTGGGAGCCATGCCCTGCCTCACATGGCCAGAGTCCTTGGGGCCTATGAAGAGGCCCAAGGACAATGGGTCCGGTCTGCCTCAGACACGCGTGAGGTGCTGGGGGTGTTGAGGTCCATGGACGCCCGTATGGGCCAAATCGTGGACCTCATGGGACAGCTGGTGGTGGCGGTGAGGTCACAGCCAGGGACAGCAGCTCCCCTCCGCCACCACCTGCCGGGGCGCAGGGTGGAGCAGCAGTGTCCAGTTCCCCTGCGTCCACAGCCAGTGATCACACCTCAACCACCAGCATGTCGCAAGCAGGCACCCCCTCGCAAACGTGGAAGGGGCCGTCCGAAGAGGAAACAGATCTCCCGGGAGGACTTCGCACGCTCCAGTCGCAAGTGAGGCAGCCAGCCAGCCTTCCGCCAGCCTTCCTTGACCAGCCACTGCATTGACTTGGACTACGATCCCACTCCACACAGCCATCTGGATGGCATGTGTGTGTTGGACTATGGACATAGAACCAGTGGGTACACCCTGATCATCACGCAGCCATGACCGACAGCGCATTGTCACTGCACGCACCACTTTTGTCATCATCTTACACACAATCACATGTCACAGTTTGTAATAAATGCACCTTTTTCACTAACTGCTGTTTGTGCCCTGTGTCTTATTTGTACGGAATACAACGGCCACCTTGGGCGGAAAGGCACCTGATGCGTGGCATGGCATTTGAATCCGGAGGGCCTGTAGGGACCTAGGGGTGGGAGACAGAACAGGAGCACATTCAATGAGTGTGTCACACACCCATCACACAGTACATGTCAACAACTACAAGCAATGTACACACATCGCACAGAGCAATAGGGCACAATGCCACAGCCACCAACAGTGGCATACTACCCTGGCCATGGAGCGTTGACACACAGCACGCAGTGAACAAACGGCCACCCTGACACAGCACACACACACCTGCACAGATACAGCCACATCAGCCGTCGTACATGGACACTCACCGTCAAGTGAAGTAGCGGGCGATGAGCTGCTGCCGCACATTACCAGCTTCCTCCTCTCCGCTGTCCTCCTCACTCGAGCTGTCCTGGTCTGCGGGCTGGGGCCCTGGTTGATCTCCGTCATCCACGATGAGGGGATCTGCTTCCGAATGGCCAGATTGTGCAGCATGCAGCACGCCACCACTATCTGGCACACCTTCTGTGGGGAGTACGCCAGCGCACCCCCGGTGCGGTCCAGGCACCTGAACCTGGACTTGAGGAGGCCAAAGGTACGCTCGACCACACGTCTGGTCCTCCCATGTGCCTCATTGTAGCGATCGTCTGCTGGGGTGCGAGGATTCCTCAATGGACTGAGCAGCCATGCCCCATTCGGATACGCAGAGTCACCTGGGTGTGAGGGACACAGAGAACCGTTGCTAATCCAACTGGACAGGGGACAGCATCGCACAGCCAGCACGCTACACCACTCCACATACTCACCGACAATACAGGCACGATCCTGTTGCATATTGGACATCAGTCGTGGCAAGATGCTGTTGCGCATTATGTGTGCGTCATGGGCCGAGCCTGGGAACTTTGCACACACGTGGGTGATCACCATGTCCGCAAGGCACACCACTTGCACATTCAGGGAGTGCGTGTGCTTCCTGTTGCGGTACAGGTGCTCAGTGGCCTGTGGTGGAACAAGGCCGACATGTGTGCAGTCAATGGCTCCAACGACGTGTGGGATTCTGCCAAGGGCATAGAATGCACCCTTCACTGCCGCCAATTCACGAGCCCTGGGGAAGCGGATGTACCTGTTCCGGTACAGCATCATGGCTGCCAGTACATCCCTCAGCACCTTGCTGAACATGGGCTGGGACATCCCTCCTCCACTGCCCACTGTGTGCTGGAATGACCCAGTGGCGAAGAAATGCATGGCGGCCATCACCTTAGCCGTGGGGGTGACAGCAGTCGGATACACCCTGCGGGGACGGAGATGGGGTTCTAACATGGCACACAGTCGATGCAGGGTTGGCCTGTCCAGCCGAAACTTCCTAATGACCTCCGTATCCTCCATGTCTGCCAGCAATTGGTATGGGCGGTCAATGTTCGGTCTCCGCCTAGGGACAATGGCAGAGGACACATGCCAAAGCAACACGACACATAGCAATTTCGCATACACATCACTGACATGACTGAGCAAGCACATGAGCCACAGCCCAGCTGTCAAGCTGGGACGGCACGGCCACAATACACTTACACAGGTCTCCCACCAATGGCAATGGCTAGTGATACAAACCACTGCCATGTGCATGCACATGGGGATCTAGGCCCCAATGACTTGCGGGGCGTGCTGATGGGGACTGACTGCATATCCGTCAAGCGGCAACGCCACGGCAACATGAATGTCTGCTGAGCATGGAACTGCTTCCGCGGCTGGATGAGTATGGCACACGACGACGACGATGTGGGCACAGGCTGAGCGGCCAAAACAAGTGGGACCTGTGGCACGAGGGGATATGAGACAGTAGTAGGTGTCAGCACTGCACCCTATGTACAGCACTGTACGGATCACACCTCCCGAAACATTGACAGGTGTCCACATTGACAGCCCCATGCCAAGACGGCTGTGTGCTTGCAGTCACACGTCACAGGTGAGAGGTTACATTGCACGTGCCAGGTGGCAGACGTACACAGTGGGAGCTGGCATGTGTGTGCATGTGTCTCCTGTTCAGGATCCACCACATGGGCGCTGACTCTGTACTGACCATTGGACACAGCATGTTCCGTGGAAGGCTTGTGTGTGTGGGATGGTGGCACTGGATGTGCCTCCGTTGGGTGGGGGGCCATGCACAGGGCGGGTACGTCGATGATTGCGCATTGTTGGTCACGGTGGGTGCACCCACTCAGATGTGTTGCCCTGTGTTCAATTCCTATGTCCGCATGATGATGGACTGTAGATGTGGGCAGACTACACATTGGTCGATGTGCTGTCTATATGCATGTGCCTTCACACCAGGCACAGCTGCCCCTGCACATGTGACCCCTGCTGGACTCGCTGCTGGGTCTGTGGAGCTGATGCACCTTCTGCGCGTGGGGCGGACAGCTCTCCTCACTTCCCTCATTGCGCATGTCATGACTTTGCCGCAGGTGACATGGATCATGGAGGGCCCACATGTACGCGTGGGTAGGCTACACATGATTGTACACTGGTCGCCACCCCCAGTCAGTGTTTCGAATGGGAAGGTTGTCGTGCTGGTGGTATGTTCGATGTGGCGGATGGGCGGGCCTAGGTGCGGGCTTACATTCCGGACATGGGGGGTAGTTGGATTGGCGACTAGTTGCAGTACACACGGGACACGTCTCTTCCTTTCCACATCTGGGTCATCCCTTGTACTTACTGACAGTGATACAGTCATCTTCGCCCCAGCCCTCATGTCCTCCCCTCGCTCCCCCAATATGCATGCTCACCTGCGAGGCTAGCGCTTGCACAGGCAGCCCCAAGCTCGCACCAGAGAGGGCAAGGAGTGTATGTGTGGGTCCAGTTGCACGAGTGGGCTGTCTCAGGGTATGATGTGTCGCGGGACGCCGTCCACCTGCGTGGTGCCCCAAATGGAGACCCGGCCTGCATGGACTATGCATCACAGTCTTCGCCTTCCGGATCCGCCACCTGCGACACCCAGTGGCTGTGGCTGCCCTTGCGGCCAGGCCGCGTCCGTCTGTGGCTGATGGCCCACACATTCACTCTTTGGCCTCTCTGGGGAGGGCTCGGGGTGGTGGCGCACGCGCTTGCACTTAGTTGCAATGGCATGTGGCGTGGTTGGTATGATGGGCAATGGATGGGATGGTGCGAGCCACCTCCCGTGACGTCAGTGCTGCTCGTGCTGTGGTGCGTCCCCCTACACTTCCATCTGACTTGTGCCATGCTAGACGTTGAGGTTCTATTGCCTGCGTGATATGACCAGGAGGAGCGCGAGGAGACCTCTCACACACCATGCTCCACTGCCATCCCGTGCCCTGTATCGCCTGTGCGGATTGACTATGTTGGGGTTACACCTGGTCGACTGGGGCTGTGTGTGCCTTGTCAGGGGCATGGCGGGCGCACAACAGGATCCAGCTTGTCCACAGAGGGTGGGCTGAGGTGCGCCTGGTACCGCTTTGTACGTGTGCCCGGCTGCTATGCACACACGTGTTCACTCCCCCGACAGGTGTCCTCTCACAATGCCCAGGGAAGCGGTGGTGTACTGTTCATGACCCCTCCCAACACGGCGTGCTCCAACTTGGCATGTGCGCATCTACCCGTCGCACCCACCCACCTGAGCACTGCGTCCATACGACTTCACACGACACATGTGTGTCTTCCACAGTAGTGCTACTCATTTGCGTTGACATCCAATACCAGTGGACTACATGGTCATGTCACGACTGCCGTGTACTTCACATACTCTCATCCTCTCTCATTCGTACTTGTGAAATTAGTCAGCGGAGACAGTTTTGGTTTCAAACATTATATTGAGTCTTCTGTCCTCTGTGATGCAGTATAGTGGACACTACTGGCAGCGGAATACATGTTGAGGATATACTGAGCATGATTGCAAATGGGATAGGGAGTGGGGTTACATGTGATTGGCTGTTGCATGTGGGATGTGGGCTTCAGAGTGACATCTGCTTGGCCAAGGCTGTGCTAATGTACATTTACGTATAGCTGCGGAGCTGCGGACTTTGACACAGACGGTATACATGTAGCCTACCAGACCGCTTGGCATCATGGGCACAGTCCATCTCAGTTCCATGTGACAGGTTTGCTGCGGTTGTTCCTCATGCACGCGTGCATGTGAGATGACATCAGGGCATGTGCTTGCGTGCATGCAGCGGCGTGCCACTTGTTGTTGCACTGTGGTGGTTACTGGACATGTCACAGTCACTGGGGTCGTGTTGTTGTTGTATGCACTTGTCGTCCATGCAAAGGTCCTGGTATGGGATTCCCGGGGCGGGGGTGGGAGGGGTGCAGCACCCACAGACTCCAGGCGACCTATTCATGTCCACTGAGCGGTGTGTGTGTCCATGGGCGCTGGATCCATGTCGTGTCCTGGTTGTTCGTGCAGTTCCATCCATGTGGGTGCGATACACAGAGCCCATGCCACTGCCTCCCACGATGCATGCGGTGTTCCTGGATGTGATGGGGAACAGTGTGCATGTCCCGGTCATATCCGATGTCATGGCGATGTCGTTGATGGTGTGGTTACAGTTGCCGGTCGTTTGGTATGGCTGTTGTGGTGGTGACTGGCCAGTCCGTGCGGAAGCTAAGCATGGGTGCGGGGTTGGACATCATAGGTCACTCGGGGAACCTGCGTTGTGGTCCGACGTATTTACAGGTTGTCAGGTATGCGATGCCGTCCAGCAGGGCTTCCATGTCATTGGTGGTGTACATGTTTGCCAGCCAATGAAGCGGATGGTGGCTGTCAAGGTGTTGTTCGTAGGTTGTCCCTTGGAGGACCATGATGGGGCATGCTGGGTGACATTCGATGTAGCTGTTATCGATGATCCGTCGTGTGGAGGCACAGTGGTCCCATTTCAGTGCGGGTGCGATGTTGGCCACATACGCCATGCCCCCATAGGCAGAGCAGGCCCTGTCGTGTGCGTCCAGAGGGAGGAGTAGTGGTAGCAGGTCTGCCTTCAGACGTGCCGGGTTGGAGAGGCATATCTCGACGGGATGCTGGTAGGGACACCTCCGACAGTAGAAGACGGGCATGACGCAGCTGAACAATGTGATGCGGTAAGGCAGTCGGTAACTTACGTTCAGCAGGGACAGGAGATCGCATCCCAATGTATGGCACAGGTTGGTTTTGTACAGCTTGAGCTGTTCGGCGTAGTTGGGTAGGTGTGTTGCGGTTGCCATTTTGCAGCGGTTCGTTGAGGTGGCGTGCTCCGGCTGTGTGTGCAGTCTGCAATGTGCACGCTCCGGGGTTGCTGTGAGCTCTGTGTAGTCGTAGGGAGACAGGACTTGTGTTCTGTTGGCTTGTTTGGAGGACACGGGCCCTCTTCCCACATGCTTCTCAGACAGTTCAAGGTCAGTGCTGTGTGACTCCTTCCAATTAACTTGCATGTGGCCGACATGGGGGAGTGTTTTCTTCTTTCTTCCCCGTCCGTTGTGTGCTTCTGTGATATGCGCTATCTGCCGTGTGGTCGGTCTCCTCGGCATGCCTGTGTTGGTCTATTCTTGGACAATGGCTGTATTCACCGGCTTCTGTCGTAGGGCTGTGGTTTCGGAGTTGGAATGGAAGGTCATTCAGTGCTGTCTGCTCTCCCTTGTGTGGGCGGCAGGCTGCCTTTCCGCTCTGCGTTGGGCCTTGTGTGTGGATGTTATTCTTGGGCCACCTGTTGTCGGTCCCCGGGCTCTTTGGTGTTCCGTTTTATATGTCTTGTTCATATGTGCAGGGTGGTATGGGTGTTTCTGTGTGGTACTGGCGTTCCTCTTCCCGAAGGGGCCCTGCTTCTCCTAGTTGGTGTTGCCGCCGCTGTGTGCTACGCCATGTTTGTTACACTGGGGTGTGTCCTGCTGTTGCGTGTCTTCACTGACATGTGTGCGTCGGTTGTGTGGCGTTGGGTGTTGTCCGTGAATTGGGCGTTGGGGACATGTCTGTGGCCGGCCTGTCACGTGTCATGTGCGTTCGGGGTGGGGCTGATGTGTGTGCTGCTTGGTTGTGTCCCTGTGTCTGTGTGCGACGCATGCATGGCGCTGCGGTTGGCCTCTGCGTTGTGCGCATGTGTGGCGGCGTCATCGGCGCTTTGGGGCCGTGACGGGGTGGTTGGTTCCTAGTCCCAGGTGGTGTGTACACATGTGTTCTGCGATGTTACGATTTGGCCTGTGTGTCATATGTGGATGCGATGGTGGATGTGTTGTGTACACGCGCTGGTGGGGGTTGTCCGCTTTTTCCGCCCTTGCACTGTGTGCGCTGTTTGCGTGCACTTGTTGTGTGTGTGCCTACCTGCGTCTCCGCGGTACGTTGCGTCCTTGGTGGTGCATCAGCAGGAGCATGGGGACGGCCTGCAGTGCTGGATTCATGCTCGGGGAGCCGCTTCTTCGTTGTCCGTGCTCGGCGTCCGTGTTACCGCTTCGGTTTGTCGTACGGTATCTCTTGGCCGTGGGAGCCGTTTGTTTGCGGCATCGTAATTTATGCGCCGGGCGGGACGTGTTTCGTTGGACGGTGTGTGTCAGTTAGGCTGCGCCGCTACGTGTACGGGCGCACTTTGATGGCGGACGGTGTTGCTGGCTTGCCGGCGGTGTTTGGCCTGCTTTTCGCATCGTAATTGGGCGGGCGTGTGGACTGCTGCGTGCCGGCGGTAACTGGTGCTTTTTGCATCCGCCAGCACGGCGGTTGTGCTTCCGCCCGCCATCGTAATGGGCCCCTAAATGAATTAAAAGGGTTTGGGCATGTGCACAACCTTGTCAAACTGCTTCAGGGATCAGGATTAGATCTGTCGATTCTCTGCTAAGCCCAAGGTGAACCCTCACACAGGAGTCTCAGCAAAATGTTCGTAGCAGTCCTATGTTCCCTGAATTAAAATCTACATCAAGTAGAACTTTAGCAATCCCAATATAATAAGCATAATCAAGAATGGCGTAATGTGTAAAAAGCTATACATATTCTACTATTACATAAAATCACATATATCGAAGGAATTGCAAATAATGTAAAATAATGGCCATCGATTCTCAGACCCTTAAATTAATCTACGTAAAATTGACACAAAATCTTTGACTCATCTGTTTAATCATGTAAACAATTTAAAATTACCTTTGAGAGTATCATAAGCACATCTATAAGTAAAATGGGACTGTTGATGTCTGGATAAAATGTTGAAAGTTTTTTAACAACGAGATCATTTCAGCTCTCTTCTAGTGCATTAACTATCTACAATCAAATCAAGATTCAAAGCATCAATATTACTATGAAAAGTAAAATATTTGTTTTGCCTTCTACAGCTTCCTTTGTGATTAAAATATTGTATTTATATACATCATCAAAAGGTTACCCCAACTGACTATTATTTTAGATTGCTCTTTTAGGGTGTAAATAACTAGGCCATATTACTGAAGTGCCCTGGCATTACAGAATGGGCCTCAAACGCTTGCGTGGCCCCTTCTGTAATACAGACAGCGTTTGTGCACACGTAATGCCAGTGCTATCATTAGAGGGCGTTCACTCATTTGCATAGGGGTGTGGCCCATGCAAATAAGGGAATCTCTTTGCCTCTGTGTGTATTACCGGTTTGGGCGCAGGGCCAAACATGCCTTCAGGAGGCACACGGAAAGTGCTCCACAAAAAGCCCCCTGGAAGGATGAAAGTCCTATGGACCCCCAGACATCCCCTTGCAGGCAGGTGCAGTGACTGACTGTTCCCGCCTGCAAGAGAAACTCTAAACCTTTTAAAGGTGCTGGGGGTTGCCAACTGCACAGAAAAACACAGAGCAGTATTTCTTTGAATGACCTGCCTTTAGGGCAGCGCGAGTTCATGGCTACCCTGAGGGCAATGCATTCAATATAATAGGGCACACTTTCCCAGTTTTTGGCTGTAAAAATTGTTTGAGGATCTGTAAAAATATTGCTTGATCATGAGTATTTTCCTAGGTCCTGTGGTAATGATTTTTCTGCATGTGATTTTTTGGTCTATAAAATTGATCAGAAAAAACCCATACTGAAAGACCATGTCGTCTACATCAAAAATTGAAACTTTGTCATATATAAATGCCAAAACATCTGGTAGGGCTTTGGGGAGCACCCCCATTGCATTGGCTGCATTTTGATGTTAAGTTTTTGCATCTGCTAGTGTTGGGCTACATTTGGTAAATAAAGAGCTAGAGGCAATGGTTTTGTGGCATTTCAATCGATGTTACTTTGTCTGAAGTACTTGACATCTATCTCTTTTTCTTTTTGGAAATCTATAGAATAACTCCTGACAGAATCACAAAATTCAAATTCATTGAGTATGAATTACAGGTTTTATCAGAGGAGGTAGTGAAAGGTGAGACCCAACTAATGGAACATTTGATGCACAATGCAAGTGCAAATACTAAAGGATAAATATGGAAGCAAATTACTCAAAAAGTTAATGTAATCTCATTTCATCCATGAATTATTGAAGACTATTAGAAATGCTTTCAAGATCTCAAGAGTAGGGTTCAGGACTTGATGCCAAAACACCAAAAGAAGTCCACCCCAGAACCCAAAAAACACCTTGAGAGGAACCAGTCTGGTCTCACTGAAGGAATTGTGAGTGTAGCAGAAGCAAAAGGAGCATAGGTGAGAGGCAAGAAGAGTACAGGAGCCTGGAAAGTGTCCTGTTTCTACACCCTTCACTTGCCTTTTTTTGGATTTAGTACTAGGTTAGAGTGACAATTTTTACAGATGTTGAAATAAAAGTGGCAAAAAACATTAGACAATTTATACCACAATTTTATTCATCATAATGTCACAAAAATATCAGCAAACTAAAGAAATGTATTATTGCAATTTTTACAACTGTATAAATTATGTATTTTTTCTAAACATGCCCCTATTAACTTTGCAGGGGAGACAACAATGTAAGAGGAGGCAGAGGACCCACACAGCTCAACTATAATCCCAAGTAGAACATCTACCTCATTGATTGAACCACCTACATGTACATAGCCTACCTTTGTATCCGTGACTTCAGCTACAAAATTGTCACTTTAGTTTGTGAGAAAACGAGGCAAACTCACTCATCAAACCTGTACCAGGGGTATATTTTAGGGTGAGTACTACTAATACATCATTGACAATTCTTCAGATTTCAGCTTCAGTGCCACAACGTCTTGTTGAAATGGCTGAAAAGAAAGAGGAGTAAGATAATGTGTCTGTGCCAGAACACTGGGATGAAACTGAATGATGGCATTCCTTTGAAGATGTACAACATCCAATGCCAGAAGAAGAAATTCCATCTTGCCCAGCCACCACAAGAATAGACACTACATGGCTGATTATAATGACGGTCGGTCAGAGCCCCGGCCACTATTGCAGCAGTCAGGAGACCACCGACAAGCATGCTGGTGGTCCGGCAGCCGTATTGCGATGTGACAGCTGGGCAGCTAGTCAGAAACATGGAGGGGACATGCTGCGGCCCTGGGAAGGGGCCACAGCACATGCCGATACCGTGCAGCATCTCCTGCACATCTGTGCACTGTGTGGCATGCACCATGTCGTGCATGACACAAAATGCATGGAGGTGAGTGGGGGCACTACATGTGCCCCCGGGGCTACTTTTTCAGTTGCCCACGATGGACGGGGGGCACTGTTTGGGGCCCCCCATCACCCTTTCCGACAACCTTTTCATGGCAGGATTCCCACCATGAAAAGGCTGTTGGAAAGGGATATTTTAATCCTAATGGTGGTGCCTGCCTCTGCACTGCCGCTATTCAAGGACGCTGCTCTGACCACCACCCCATCGGGATTTGTGATCCGGGCGGAGCCGGCGGTCTTGCATACGACAGCTTAGGGTGCGACCGCCAGTATCAGAATACGGCAGTCGGACTGAAGGGTTGTTGGCGGTCAGACCGCCACCTACAGCCTGTCAGCAGTCTGACTGCCACTATCGTAATGAGGCCATTAGATGCTAGAAATCATGTCCAGAAAAGTGGCAGTGATAGAATCAATATCTACTCGCTGTACTTCAATGAGTGCAAGCCCCTGGTGTCCATCAGTTCCTTTGTGTCCAATTATCATGTAGGTTTGTCATTTCGTCCCAATGCAATTGCAGCCCAAATGTATTTTGGACCAACCTGGTCCTTCTCCAGAGGGACATCAATAATCAAATAATGGGGCCGTGGCCAACCGCCGTGCAAAATGGCAGCAACCTAGAGCGGCTCCGTCCGAGCGCGCCCATTCCATGAATTTATCCGTCTAATACCCACATGTGAGTGCAACCCGCTCACCTTTCCAGGGACCGGGGCCCACCCGGAGCATTTCCGCCGAAGGAACGCGCGGATTTGGCGGTATGGAGGCTGAGAACGAGGCGTCGCTTCGGAACTCCCTCCGTCTGCATATCCCTGCGCTGGAGGAGGGGCGGCCGCAACCCCGGCGCTGCCGTCGGAAACAAAGGAGAGCGAGGCCCCCGGGAGGCGCCCAAGAGGGTGAGTGATCTCCTCAGAGCCGAACTGTGCAACGGACCGGTGGGGGCCCCAGAATCTACATTGGTAGAAGGTGACGCCTGTCTAGGCGACGATAGCGAACCGGCCGCTGCGGTGCTTGCATCCTTATATCGTGCCCCGAGTTGGTGGGAGACGGCCGAGCGCACCTTTCCATTACGCAGTATCCTGAACTCCTCGGGGGGAACCCTCGACTCTGGGCTCAACGGTAACCCTTCATAACTCGGAGCCTAGCGGCGGCTCCTGCCGGCACCTGCTGAGGGGCTTTGGTGGCCACAAACAGCTGACACATCAGACGACCGAGGTAGCACCCCAGGGGCCCAGTGGGCAGCTTCCCTCGGCTACGATTCCCAGCGGCGAGCCTCGTTGTACAGACCTACCTCAGCAACAAGAAGCATGGCCTGGTGAGACGTGCTTTTCTGGGTGCGGCCGCCTCCAGTTAGGGGGATTGCGGCCTCGTCTGCCTACAGGGGCTTGCACCCCTCACTGAGGACTATCATCCAACGTCGCAACAAGGCCATGAGCACCCTCCTAAAATTGAACAGTGCAATCAAGATATACTGGATAGAGTCTGACTTGGTGACATTCCGATGACCCTGAGAGGGAGGAGGGGGTGTTCCACCTACTGAGCCGCGGCGGCCTGGGGGGTACGCAGATTAACCGGAGAGTGGCCAGTGGATATTGTGTTGCCTTAGTGGGCAGGATTTGCAGATATTGTCCACCTGCCTCTCACACATAGCATATAACCATCGATTGGGCGCCTCCGTGGTTGGCCTCGTCGGTTGGCGGAGCTACAAAATGGCCGGTGGACAAAATACTAAGGCCGCAATGCAGGCCAAGCTGGAAAAGTTTGCCTGGAACAGGGGAGTGGGACCTAGCGATAAGGAGGCGGAAGACCTGGCCGAACAGCAGTAGGAGAGGGCTTGGTCGCCAGAAATCACTCTCCAAGATATAATGACTGCTATCACAACAGTGAGGACGTCGCTTCAGACCAGGATTGACTCGGTCTCCGCTGAAGTCTCCCTCATACGTGCTGACATGCGCAACATGACCTCTAGAATAAAGGAGGTTGAATCCACTACCAGCTCGTTGGTTGAGGACACCGCTACTCTGCAGAAGAAAGTGGCAGAGCTACAAACCCGAAGTAAAGAAATGGAAGACCTACTCGACGACTACGAAGGGCGCTCCTGGCGCAATAACGTGAGAATTCTTGGGGTTCCAGAACGTGCCGAGGGGCAAGCGACAGACCTCTTTGTGGAGGATCTTGTCACAAATCACCTGAAACCTGCGAGATTGTCAAAATATTTCACGATTGAGCGGGCTCACAGAGTGCCCATGGCAGGCCCAGGCCTGGAGCTCCCCCATGACCTATAGTGGCAAGGGTCTTCAATTACCGAGATAGAGACATTATACTGCAGGCGGCTCGCACATCACCTCCCATAGTGCTTGAAAACAGCAATGTGACTTTCTTCTCAGACTTTACGATCAGGGTCCAACGGCAACGGCGTAGCTTCCTTGATGTCAAAAGAGCCCTGCGCGAGAAGAATATCAAATACGCCATGCTCTTCCCTGCCAAATTGCGAGTGGAGGCGGAGGGCAAGGCATGGTTCTTCACTGCTCCCAATGAGGCGTGGGATTGGCTTGACGGCTGGCGAGTTGCTGGAAAGAAGAACCACCAGAACTCTCGAGAAAGACAGGCACAGAGTCGTAAGGAACACCGTGCAGAATCTCCATCGGGAGAAAAACAGACGACCGACGATGAAAGAAAATAACTGGTCTGTATCCTTTTTGGTTTAATACTTGGCCCACAAACCCCCCCCCCTCTTTTTTGGGTTACTCGGGGTCTTAAATTTCTGAGATGGTCGTGGACCTCCTGTGGGGTGTGCTCGGGCCTCTCCTCACACCGGACACCTGCCAATGTGGCATGACTTTGCGAACTGGGCTCCCGGACAAGCAAACTCATGCTATAGTAACTCATGATAATTGTGATGGAATGGGTGCGTGGCTGGCACACGACCTACGAGTTTTAGGGGTGGGCGATAGGCACAACATTGGGGTGGCAGGAGGTTCCTATACACCCATGCAGGGAGGCAGGGAGGGGGGAACAGTTAAGGTTTTTTGGGCGGGAGGGAATTCTGTCATTGAAGAAACATTTTATATTCATTTATGACTGCATTGGGATACAGTTTGTCCCACACAGCAACATTGAGGGGGGGAGGGTTGTTTTAGCTAAGCTAGTTCAAGGTTCCTACAAGGTAGATTTCACTGGTTTTCATAATATTGCTGCAAGGCTTGTACTCACAGAAATCACGCTTGCACTGAGCACAATGGCTGACAAGGGAGAAATTTGCCTAGAAAGTGGTGCATCCGGGTTGTCTCTCTTGGGGTGCCAGAACAACACAGTACTTAACTATGGGGTCACCACTGCCAGTCGGATTTAAATTAATGTCCTGGAATGTCAACGGACTGGGTGATAAGTTGAAATGGGGCATTGTGCTTCAGTATATAAAAAGGCATTTGCCTGACGTGATTTTGCTCCAAGAAACACACCTTCTGGGTAATGCATGCCAGGCTCTTACACGCTGGGGGTTTAAATTGGTGGCACACTCGGCTTTTGGCTCTGGTTCTCGTGTGGTGGGGATACTTCTCCAGAAAAACTTTCCGATGACTACTGATCGTAAAAGGACGGACATCCTGGGAAGGTTCGTGGCTGTCTCAGGGTGTTAGGAATCAGGGTGTTGGGAAGGGCAACGTCAAATTTAGTTTCTGTGTACATCCCACCTGGTCTTCAAGCCCGGCCTTCAAAGACCTGGGAGACCTCTTACTCTCCCTGCCAGAAGGGAGACTTATGATGGGGGACGACTTCAACTCCATTGTCTCCGATAGTTTGGATTGTTGGCCCCCTAGGGACCTGCCGTTGGCCCGCACACAGATACACAACTTTTTGGCAGCGATGGGTCTCATCGACACCTGGCGGACGCTCCATCCCACAGAACGGCAATATACGTTTTACTCGGGGGCCCATCGCAGTATGTCCAGAATAGACTTCATTATAACACCGGCGGGCCAACTGGGACAGGTCAGGGAGATCAATCACCTTGCACGGGGTATTTCGGATCATTCGCCCCTCTAGGCCCAGGTTGAGGTGGGGGAGCCACAAAGAGGGAGGACAGCCCCTATAAATCCCTGGTACCTTAAGATCCCTAAGATACACGAAAAGATTGTAAGTGACACAGAACACTACTTTCTCGAAAACGAACATTCGGTGGACTCGGCATGCATGCTATGGGAGGCCTATAAGGCAGTAATAAGAAGGACGGCTGTCTCCCAGATCGCCAACACTAAGAGGGAGAAACAGAGGGAACTGGGTCAACTGGAAACTGAAATATTGCACTGCAACTCAAAATGAAAGCTTATTTAACGGTGGCCACGGACGCTGCCAAGGCTCAACATAGGGCTACACTCAGTAAAGTTTATGAAGTGGGCGACAAGGCGAGCAAGCTGCTTGCGTGGCTTGACCGTAGAGAGCAGGCAAATCAAGTAGTGGTAGAACTCACGACAGAGTTCGGACACGCGATCTCGGACCTGCAAGAAATTGCGAATGCGTTCGGGGATCACTACCGCGGGGTATACACGTCACAAACGACATACACAGAATCAGAAGCAATTTCGATGCTGCAAGATATCCCCTTGCCGAAGCTCTCCGACGACGAACGCCTCGACCTAGAAAAAGACTTAGAAAGCTCGGAGGTGAAGAAAGCCATCCATGACCTGCGTGGGGGTAAGGCCTCAGGCCCAAATTGCCTGCCGGTTGAACTGTATAAGCTCGCCCCGAAGAAAAATGGCACCACATCTTACAAACATGTTCCACGAAAGTCGCGAGGCAGGATCGCTCCCAGTAGACCAGAGATTGGCCACTATTGTGGTCATCCACAAGAGTGGGAAACCCAAACATCACTGCTCCTCCTACAGACCGATTTCACTACTAAACGCAGAAGCCAAGATACTCGCCAAACTACTTGCCACCCGTTTGCTAACTGTAATTACTAAGTTAGTACACCCCGACCAGTCTGGCTTTATTCCAGCCAGAAATACTTCTCTTAACCTGCGGAGACTGCACGGGGTGCTTGCTCAGACCGACACGATACGAGAAGATGTGGTGGTAGTGTCACTTGACGTGGCCATGGCGTTCGACACGATCAAATGGCCATACATGTTTGCAGTGCTGAGGAAAATAGGGTTCGGCCCTGGGTTTATGCGCTGGATACACCTCCTATATGCGGCTCCACTGGCTCAAATAGTGGTTAACAATTGTGTGTCCTCAACATTCGTGCTTGGAAGGGGCACTCGGCAGGGTTGCCCCCTCTCCCCACTACTTTTCGCCCTCATGTTGGAACCCCTGGCGATGTGGATACGAAAGGACCCGATAATTAGAGGGCTAAGATGGGCTGAGGAATGGGAGGACTGAATATCGCTATATGCCGATGATATCTTACTGTACCTTGCATCGCCGGCGGCCTCCCTGAATCGAGTACTCCACATCTTCATAGTCTTTGGGAAATTTTCCGGTTACACTATCAACTGGTCTAAATCAGTTCTCTATGTTCCCAGTGGTAAGTCGCCAATCTTACCCAGGGGGTTCACTATTACCGTAGTCACAACAGGATTTAAATACCTGGGGATCCATGTGTCCAAAGCGCTTGTCAGGAAGACTATTACAAGTACCCACATTAGCTCACCTAAGCAGAAAAGACGTAAATATGCTTGCTATCCTAGGTGGTTGAGGCAGCGTCCACATCTCTGGCTACTTTTGCGCAGACTGTTGCTTTTGTTTGCCCATACAGGTTGCGGGACTTTCCAAGATGGCGGCCGCCATTCTACCGCTCATGGGCGTTCTAGTTGTTCTGCAAAGCCCTCGAGCGGTAGTGTTCCCCTTGCGCGCGCTCTCTGAGAGCCGCGCACTTCAACTGTCGTTTGGGACTGGAGAGCAGCGTTCATCCTACGCGCCGATCTGAGGAGAATTTCTGACTTCTGTAATTCCTCAATTTTTGACCCCGCCTTTTGCGGAAGGGTGTGCACATCAGGGGTATTCCCCTTTCTGAGTAAATAACGTTATTTTTGGGACACTATTCTCCTCCATGGGAGCCGAGTTCTGGAAGCCGTCTGGAATCTTTGGAGTCAAGTAAGATTAGACAGCTAATGAATTTAGCGAGAACTCTGTAGCACTAGAAACTGAATTTACTTTGTCAGTTATTTGAATTAGGATTTGTATTCTCAGTCCCTCAAGTCAGTGAATGTTTACAGAGAAGTTCTTGTAGTTTCTTTGGACTATTCATGATGTTTAAAGTCTAAAACAGAATACAGACCATCATTTAAGAGAGGGGCAAGCCAGTGAGGATATCAGGTAGTGTTAATATGTCATCAATGAATACTTAAAGAAAACAAGAGTAATGTTTAGAGTTGTTTAAGGTTGTTAACTCTCGTTACTGCAGGTTCTGTCAGAGCATTTACAGGGTAGAAAAGTCGCGCTTCACATGCAGTGAAATAGATACCCAGTGAGAAGAAGATTCGGCAGATATCTGAATCCGAAGGGCAGTCTCTCTTTTTTTCCCATTCCCCTTTCCCCCCGTGGGTGTGAGTGCAACTTTAGGTTGTACTGGCAAACGCGGTTGGGATTGGGGAGCTAGTCATCTGCTCCTGTGGAAGTTTGGCACGCAAGGTAAGAGCCTTGACAGATAGAAGTGCCTTCAAAATCCACCTGAGCAGGATGGCTGAGGGATTAGATGTCAACGCCCTGGCAGCCTTAATTGAAAATATGCAGAAACAATTAACCCTTACTATAGAAGAAAATAAGGAATTAAGGGAAGAAATTAAAAGATCTCAGGCTGAGAGTCAACAATTAATACAAAGATTGAATGCATTTACCACAGGACCCTCCTCACAAACTAGAGGAGTTGAGGGGAAATAATTTCCTACTCCCACTTCTGAGATAACCACACAAGTCATACATTCCATTTCTCCCATCATTCCCCTGGCCCCCCCAGAGCGCTTTAATGGGGATCCCCATAAGGCGCAGATATTCTTAGCCCAATGTTCATTACACTTCCTTTGTAGACCAGTCATTTTTGCGGATGATCAATCTAAGACGGCCTTTGTATTGTCTTACTTGAGCGGAGATGCGGCTTCTTGGTCCATGCCTATCATTTCTCGTAATGACCCAGTGTTGTATAATTTTGAAAATTTCAAGACAGAATTTCTCAGAATTTACGATCGTCGAGCAATCTCGCAAGCTACTGACAATGAGCTACTTGATTTAAAGCAAGGGAACTGAGATCTAATATCATATTTAGCTCAATTTAACAAACTAATAGTAGAAACAGGATGGCCTGAGTGTAAAAGAGCAGCTATTTTTTATAGAGGTTTAAGAGAGGAGCTGAAAGATGCTTTAGCACAGAACCCAGATCGACCCACCGATGTGTCAAAATTGATTGATTTGGTGTTACAAATCGATCAAAGACAGTTCGAAAGAAGGTCAGAACGAAGACTAGAATTCCGTCCCATTCCACCGCGATTCGACGGGAGTAAGTCTGAAGGCACCAAGAACTTGGAGACACATCTTACAGAAGAACCCATGCAGATAGGCAGCGTCAGAGGACCCCTATCTAAAGAAGAAAGGGAGAAGAGGAGGTCAGGAAATCTGTGCCTGTATTGTGGTCAATCAGGACATTTCGTGAAGGAATGTTCTAGAAAGCCCAAGGTGAATAATTCGGTAAAAGAGAAACCCCATCAGTGAAGAGGGTTGCCCTGATGGATGTTCAGCCAAAGTCGACCCATGGTTTTCAGCAAGTGGCTAACACTCTACAGTCTGCATCTCCACATTTAACAGTTTCTTTTGATTTAAGTTTCGGAAACAATAAATTGAAGGAAGTTTCGGTAATGATCGATTTTGGTGCGACTGGAAATTTTTGCGACATACAATATGCTAAGAAAGTTGGAAGGAACTTCGTTAGAAAAAGGATTGCTGAACCAGTCCGCGCCGTAGATGGCACCAACTTGTCCTCTGGCCCAATCACCGATGATACAGAACTTGTTGAATTGAAAGACCATCATGGGCATCGAGAAAAATTTCTTTCAATCTCATCGATGCCCCTCAATTTCAGTTGATCCTAGGATTGCCGTGGCTGACGGAGCGCAACCCTGAAATAAATTGGGAGAGTAGAACCGTGCGATTGAATTCGAGTTACTGCCAGGAACATTATTATGGTTCTTCTGATGAAAATGAAGAGACTTCTCCAGCTAAAGTCCTAGCCATTAAACCAAGCGTTATTTGCGCTATTGAAACCATCGCCATTCCCCCGGAGTATGAAGATCTTAAGGCAGTCTTTGACAAGGCTAAGGCTGAGGAACTTCCACCGCACAGGCCTTATGACTGTAAAATCGAACTGTAACCAGGAGCCAATTTACCTTGCAGCAGGATTTATGCCCTCACTGAAAAAGAGAATAAATTCTTGAAGGAATATTTAGATCAATATTTGGCCAACGGATTCATTCGCCCTTCCCAATCCCCGGTCTCCTCCCCTCTTTTCATTGTCCCCAAGAAGAAGAATGAAGAGTTAAGAACGTGTATTGACTACAGAGCCTTGAATCAAGTGACGTCAAGAACAGATATCCTCTACCTTTAATTTCAGTCCTTCTCGATCAAGTGAAGGAGGCTAGAGTCTTCACCAAATTAGATCTTCGTGGAGCCTACCACCTCATTCGAGTTGCCAAGGGGGATGAGTGGAAAACCACATTCCGAACCAGGTTCGGACTATTTGAGTATCAAGTGATGCCCTATGGACTGTGCAATGCCCCAGCAGCTTTCCAGCATTTTGTAAATGACGTTTTGAGAGAGTTCCTAGATCGCATTGCTGTGGTATACATTGATGACATTTTAATTTTCTCCAAGAACCTGCAAGAGCACATAGAACATTTGAGGGCCATCCTAAAGAGATTGCTGGAGAATAATCTGTACTTGAAACTTGAGAAATGTGCCTTTCATGTCAAGGAAGTGGAATTCTTGGGATTTGTCTTGTCAGAAGAAGGAATTTCGATGGATGCTTCAAAGATTTAGACAATTTTGAATTGGCCTTCTCCTAAGAATGTGAAAGAGGTGCAGAGCTTCATTGGCTTTGCCAATTTTTACCATCGCTTTATTAAAGAATTTTCCAAGAAAGTTGTCCCTATTACCAAACTTCTGAGGAAGGGAGTAACCTTTCAATGGTCCAGTGAAGCTGAGGAGGCCTTTAAGTTTCTCAAGGACTCTTTCACTTCAGCACCGATTCTCCATCATCCTGAAGCTGAAGAACCTTTCTACGTGGAAGCAGACGCCTCGGATCAGGCCATTGGAGGCATCTTGTCTCAAAGACACAAAGAGACTGGTCAATTACACCCGGTAGCCTTTCGGTCTAGGAACCTGACTCCACCAGAGATCAATTATTCTATTGCCGACAAGGGGTTGCTTGCAGTGAAGGATGCCTTCCAAGAATGGCGGCACTATTTGCTGGGAGCCCACCACGTGGTCACGGTATTTACTGACCACAAAATCTTCAGTTTCTGAAATCTGCTAAAACCCTCACCGCCCGACAATTGAGATGGTCGCTCTTTTTTGCTGATTACAACTTCACCATCACCTATCGTCCTGGTTCAGCGAATGGAAAGGCAGACACCTTATCAAGATTGGAAAATGTCCCCAGGGCTAGTGAATCCAAAGAAGCTCCAATAATACCCGCAGAAAGATTTGCTTGCGCTCTGCAATTCTCTGAAATCAAAGAGAAAATTCGAAAATACATGTCCAATGAAGAAATTCAGAATTGGGCCAAGGAAAATGAGAACAGAAAGATCATCGGAAACCTCCCGTATGTCAAAGAGGCCTTGTACTTACCCTCTGAAGAATTGCGAGAATCGGCTCTGCAAGCGTGTCATGACGATCCTTTAGCCGGACACAAGGGAGTCTTGAAAATCACTGAGTTGTTGAAAAGATACTTTTGGTGGCCTGCCATGGTCCCTCAAGTGAGACAATACATCCGCTCTTGTGATAAATGTATTAGAGGGAAGACTAACAGACTAGCCCCATCCTACAGCTCCTTATCCCTGGCACACAATAACCATGGATCTCATTGTAGACTTACCAACTAGTCAAGGTTATGACATCATCCTGGTGTTTGTGGATACATTCTCTAAAATGAGCCATTTCATTCCGCTAAAAAGATTCCAAAAGCCCCTCAACTGGCCCAGTTATTTTTGCAGCACATAGTCAGAGCTCATGGAATCCCCGTAGTTGTAATTTCCGACCGTGGAACTCAGTTTGTTTCTCGATTCTGGAGGGCCTTCATGCAACAGTTAGGGACAGATTCGCAGTTTTCCATGAGTTACCATCCAGAAACCGATGGTCAGATGGAAAGAGTCAATCAGGAAATTGAACAGTATCTTCTTTTAGATCAGGATGATAAATGGCCAGACCTCATTTGGACGGCTGAATTCGCATATAATAATGCAGTCCATGCCTCCACAGGTTTTTCTCCATTCTATTTGCACTATGGTACACACCCGAACATCATAGTAGGAAAATCGGATGGAACAGTGCCTGCTGTTGATGACCTTAGCAAAAAAATCCATGAAACATATCAATCAGCCAGAAAACACATGACTCAGGCAAAAGACTCATACAAAAAATATGCTGATCAAAAAAGAAGAGCGAATCCAAATTACTCCAAGGGTGATTCGGTCTGGTTGTCCACTAGACATTTACATCTTAAGGGAAACAGGAAATTTCAACCCAGATTTCTAGGACCCTTTAAAATAAATAAGATTGTGAACCCAGTCACAGTAAAACTCAATTTACCCCCTCAGATTAAGGTTCGCCCGTGTTTCATGTGTCACTACTTAAAACAAATCCTCCAAATGTGAGACTAACTACACCAACAGATCCAATCACTATTGATTCACACTCAGATTATGAAGTGAACAGAATTCTAGACTCTAGGCTCAAGAAAGGAAGATTACTTTACTTAATCGAATGGAAAGGTTATGGTCCAGAGGAGAGGTCCTGGGAGCCCTCAGAGAATGTACATGCTCCAAGATTAGTAAGACAATTTCATAACACTTATCCTAACAAACCCAGTTTGGGGGAGCACCCTTTGGAGGGAGGTACTGTCAGGAAAACTATTGCAAGTACCCACATTAGCTCACCTAAGCAGAAAAGACGTAAATATGCTTGCTATCCTAGGTGGTTGAGGCAGCATCCACATCTCTGGCTACTTTTGTGCAGACTGTTGCTTTTGTTTGCCCATACAGGTTGCAGGACTTTCCAAGGCGGCGGCCGCCATTCTACTGCTCATGGGCGTTCTAGTTGTTCTGCAAAGCCCTCGAGCGGTAGTGTTCCTCTTGCGCACGCTCTCTGAGAGCCGCGCACTTCAACTGCCGTTTGGGACCAGAGAGCAGCATTCATCCTACGCGCCGATCTGAGGAGAATTTCTGACTTCTGTAATTCCTCAATTTTTGACCCCGCCTATCGCGGAAGGGTGTGCACATCAGGGGTGTTCCCCTTTCTGAGTAAATAACGTTATTTTTGGGACACTATTCTCCTCCATGGGAGCTGAGTTCTGGAAGCCGTCTGGAATCTTTGGAGTCAAGTAAGATTAGACAGCTAATGAATTTAGCAAGAACTCTGTAGCACTAGAAACTGAATTTACTTCGTCAGTTATTTGAATTAGGATTTGTATTCTCAGGCCCTCAAGTCAGTGAATCTTTACAGAGAAGTTCTTGTAGTTTCTTCGGACTATTCATGATGTTTAAAGTCTAAAACAGAATACAGACCATCATTTAAGAGAGGGGCAAGCCAGTGAGGATATCAGGTAGTGTTAATATGTCATCAATGAATACTTAAAGAAAACAAGAGTAATGTTTAGAGTTGTTTAAGGTTGTTAACTCTTGTTACTGCAGGTTCTGTCAGAGCGTTTCCAGGGTAGAAAAGTCACGCTTCACACGCAGTGAAATAGATACCCAGTGAGACGAAGATTCGACAGATCTCTGAATCCGAAGGGCAGTCTCTCATTTTTCCCATTCCCCTTTCCCCCCCATGGGTGTGAGTGCAACTTTAGGTTGTACTGGCAAACGAAGTTGGGATTGGGGAGCTAGTCATCTGCTTCTGTGGAAGTTTGGCATGCAATGTAAGAGCCTTGACAGCGCTCTTTCATGACCAAAATCTCCTCCCCCCGTTGCAACGACCCAGAAGTGACGTCTTGCATTGGAAGGCGCTTCCACTGTCTCTGTTGGGGCGGGCAGCCCTATTCAAAATGATGTCCCTTCCCCGTTTCCTATACGCCTTGCAAAACACGCCACACCCTGTGAAAACAGAATATTTTAAATCTATCGACACTGCCCTGAGAGAACTCCTATGGGAGGGGAAGCCACCTCGGATATAAATTCCTAAGCTCACGAGAGGATGGTACGATGGGGGTATTGCCCTCCCGGACATAAAAATATATTATTGGGCGGCACAACTCACCGCTGTCAACCACTGTACGTATGGATCGCAGTGTGACCTGGGGTTTAATATGGACAGGTGGCTACTCCCTGGCGGAGATTTTAAGGGCACCTTGTATGCTAACCCCTCCAAATTGAAGCTGACGGGGCCCACTGGAGATGCTGCTCAGGTGTGGCGGACTGCCACGATGAGTTTGGGATGGAAAGACAAGGTTACACTGGCCACCCCACTGTGGGACGCTGTCCATCTGGGCAATCTAAGAGTCACCAAAGGTTTTGATCAGTGGGACTTAATAGTCATATCCGCGGTCAGGGACTATGGAGGGAGGGGGGTAATCTCCTTTGCCCAACTGCAGGAAGAATATGAGCTAGCTGACTCTGAACGATTCAGATATCTCCAGATTAGCCATGCGCTACAGGCGGCAATACCCAGGGGAGAGACTCCGCCAGAGTCATCCCCTCTAGAGGACAGGATACTAGATGGACACCTCCCTGAAAAGGCAATCTCACTAATCTGCAAAAAGTTTGTAAATAACGTGTCTGACCCCCTCCTCCGTCTCAGAACCAAATGGGATCATGACGTAGCGGGACTGGATGACGGGGAATGGCTAGAGGCTCTTGCCTCTCCTAGTGTAACAGCTATTTCTTCCAGGCTCAGGCTCGTCCAGCTTAAGATACTTCACAGAATATACCTTTCAGGGCCGACGCTAGTGGAGATGGGCTATAGGACTGATGCAGATTGCACCAAGGGATGTGGGCAAGAAGGCACGTTCATACACATGCTCTGGGAATGTCAGGCAATCCAGAATTACTGGGCGAGGGTGACAAGGTGTATGACAGAAGCGATGGGCGTCACGACTGATTGCAATATAAAGCTGTGCCTTTTAAATATTCGGGGCCCCACTGACTTACATACCAAGGAGAAAATATGGGTGTCATTGGGGATGATGATTGCTAAGCGGAATATCGCAAGGTTGTGGGGGCCACAGGGGATGCCGTCCTTGAGGCTTTGGGAGAATGATATGGACCATTGTATGTTTACCGAAAAACCAGTATATATATCAAGAGGCTGCCCCAACAAGTGGACACAGATATGGCAAAAATGGAACACCTACAGGGGAGAGATCTGCGAGCCGCCGCTGGCTAGACATGGGCATGACTCAGAGTAACAGACTCCCAATGCGACATGATGTACAATGTATTACTCTTGTTAGTGAAATGCATACATAGTGAGACCACTATTGTTGGACGTACTGTGGACAGGCTTGCTTGTACATTGTTTTTTACATGTGATACCTTGTTTTTAATAAAAAAGAAACGTAAAAAAAAATAATCAAATAACAATCAAATCAAAACTTCACATAACATTGATCTGTCCACAAAACAATATTGAACATTGACACACCTGTTTTTCACATACATGTTATTGAAACACTTTGTACTTAGATGAATAAAAGTGTTGATGCAAAGTAAGTGTCGCAAATTCATCATTCATATAAGGAGAAAATGTCAAACCAATATAATAATTGGATACTAATGAATTGATGGACATAATTCAAAAAGAACAAACCGTAGTAACAGTACAACAATTGTGATTGTTCATGAAAAAATAAGTAAGAAAAAATACGTTTTAATGCAAATACATTAAAGGAATATATTTCAACAATTGGTACACTGTTTAAAGACATTTTTTTAAAGCTCATGTTGAGCACCAATTGCCAAGTGCACCAGGGGACTGCACTCCTCCAAGTACAGCCAGTACATACTGTTTAGTGTCATTTTTAGGTTTGAGAACGCACCCAGGTAGCACGGCGAGATATTAAAAAATAATTTCACCACAAGATCAAAACTGTAAAGGTGTGCAAATATCAAGCTCTATACTTTCAGTGAGAGTCAAGCAATGTAGACCCACAGGTACAGTCAAAAGACTGCATAAGAACAATTCAAAACCTGAGGGGTCACATCTACAGCAAGTCTCAGAATCCATAGAGCAGCTGGTCAGGGTACAGTAGCGATCCCTTATTTACCATTGCATACAGATGTGAAGAGATATGAGTTCTGTCTGAAGACAGCATTAAGGTGAATAGAAGGTCTATATATCACTTGCCTAGAGCTGTCTGAAATTTTACTACCATGTGTGTGGAGGAACAGTAATCATTGCTTAGGTCCAAAAATATACAAACATTTGTAGTTGACCACCAACTACTACACAAACCCGGCCACCTATTAGCACTTCTCTTCCAGGAATCAGTCAACTTCACCATCTCGAAGTTTTATATCTTCCCAACAGGTTTCTCCAGTACATCCAAGAAAAAAATGGTAAGTACATACTTCTCAAGTTGGCAATCCTTCAGCTACGTTCGCTAAAATCTCTCACCTTTAAAAATATTTCTTTTTATATTTAATTTGTTTATAAAATGCTTGATTTGTTATCTTTTATGTTATATTTTTTGTTTTGTAGAGTTAACAAAACTCAATTATTCTCAACAAAGAGTTTGATGTATATATGAGATTTTCCTACTCCATGAGTTTCCTTTTTGGTTTGCCACAAAATAAAATGCAAAAACATATTTTCTTTATTAAAAATAATTATTTTATAATATTTTTGATTAACTAAAATATTGTGCCAAAAGTAATTATTTGTAAATTATTTTTTTATCTGATTAACATTGACATCCCATTGATGATGCTATTTGACTTCATATCTCAGAGAATAATTGTGATGTTTACAGGAAGGTTATTATTATATTATAATAATGTTGCTGTGGCACAGATAGATATCTTAAAATAGAAATGTGATATAGCCTTGGTAAGATGTATTGTTGTGTTGGTATTTTAAAGTTATATTCTTTAGCACATTAGTAAGAAATTGATACATCACCTACATTTATAACTTAATAAAGTATTTTTAGAAACAATAACTTATTGATGATTTACAAAAATTTAAAAAGATCAAATAAAAGTAATAATATAATATTTTGTAACTTTTATCATTATTTACTATCGCTTATATAAGTTTTAAGTACTTTTTTATAAATTTACCACCTTCTCTAGAGAGGTGGTAACTTTAGGTGCTAATTCATCATGTTGGAAGGCTTTCCTCTCAACTTGTAAAAGCAGTATTCTTTAACCACATGTTATTTACTACAAAATTGAATCACACATGGTTTTTCCTCATGCAATTTTATTCCTATGCGATTTTATCATGCACACCTTGCAATTGGACTGAGCGATATTAACATACACAAACATGAGCAAATTTTGCTCTGGCTGACTTGTACCCAGGGCCTACATGGCAACATAGAAGCTTAGAGCAATGAAATCAATCAATGTGTTTTGTTTAAAAGAATCTTTGTTGAAAACTTGAGGCTGACGTATATTGATAGGTGGTGCTCAATAACAGGTAAAACCAATCAGCAAACAAGAGCACTAACACTTCGAAGCATAGAGTCTTTTAAAACATCTGTAGTCAAGAAAGTTAACTCACAGATGCTGTACAACAACCCATAGAGAATCTAAGCAATGATATATATGGTAGCAATTGCAGCAGCTTTGTACCCCTGTTTTACATCTCTTGTATCTGCCTCCCGATAACAGACTAAATGCTAAGGGCCCAATTCACAAAGGTACATTTAGAGGAAAACTTATGTTTATCACCAAATGTACCTTTCTTATGCCTGGCAGAAATTCGCAAAGGGATTCTAGGCAGGTGTAAACACATTTAGGCATACAGAGATCTCAATCACAATTGTAGAGTTCTCCACACTTATAAATCCACCTCAAATGGGTGGGAGGGAAGAAGGTGATCGAAGGTGTTCCAAGGTATAGTTAGCCTTGGAAGTTTGTTAACACCTTCAGATATGGACATGGACAAAGGTGTTGCAATTGCTACCCTATATGTCATTACTGAACACAGAGGAGCTTAAGTGGATACTTTGCACCAACAGCTTACACGTTAGCTTGAGCAGAGGACTGGACTACTCTGTTATAACCCCACTTGGTCCGCCTATGACTACACTATGCCCACATCTTGTTGGTAATTTTCTGCAATGTTCCACAAATATATCTCATGTGGTAACTGCCCGCTACATGATCAGATTTAATAAGCATGGTTATAATACATTGGTTTAGAATGCAATGGAATATGGCATGTAAACGCAATAATGTTCACATCACACTCCTATTTAGGTAATCTGGTTCACTCCTTTATAACTTACCAAATATTTTTCTTTGATTTTATGAGAGTAATTCTATGCGAGAAATTAGCTTTGAACACCATTTGCAATTGTGGTCTTTTTCTGCCCCTAAATATGACAATGAACCTTGTAAGTAAAAATGTATATAAATAATTTTTCAGGCACTCTGTATTTTTTCTATTTAAATTCTCTTTACACTTGCTGTCGTTTTTTCAGTATCTATGACCCATGATAATATGGCTGCCACATTTCTCCCCCTTCTTGCTAAATCGGCCCTTTCTCGCGTTCCATCTAATTGCACTCATGCGCATCACATCCCTTAACCACAGACAGCCTTCCAACGTGTTCGGGTGACTCACGGAGATCGCAATTCCTTCACCAAAGGCTGCAAGGTAAGTCACAGTAACATCACCGAGTACTTGCACAACATATATTTCTCCCGTTATGCGACTCACTTTATTCCGACCCTGATTAATTTATTGAAGTAACCTGGACATCCTTTATATCGGGACCACATGGTTAGCTTCCACCCCTCGCACCAGTGGTTGCTGCCACCTTCCCTTATTTATGGTAAGTGACTCCTCACTTGCTGACCTCGGCTGCACTATCGGCCGTCACGAGTCCATGGTTGCATGACCATAGCCATTCCATTCTCCCTCCTTTTCAGATCTGCAGTCACTTGTATTTTTTCTCTCTATGTCCAATGGTTGATCTGGTTCGTGCCAGGCTATTTGTTATTCATAATTCATGTCTCCAGCTATAAGCATGCTCAATTTGACAATTTAATCTACTTCCTTCAAATATCTTGCACCACTTTAGGAAATCAGTACCCCAATGGGTGCTCCTGTTAGGTCAGTCTATTTTCATTTGCACCTCACTCTTTATTCATGGTGCATACCATTCACTAATATTCAGGTTCTGATTTACCCCTTGTCTCACACTTCCACTCGCATAGTTTTTATCACATTCCTTGCAATACTTTGTCTACAGTGTGATGCACAGTTGGTTGACACTAAACCACGTACATGCATGGAGTGAGTGGCTGTCGCCTTCCATCATGGCTGGTATCATCATTAATTGAATTTAGTTCTTTTTCTTCCTCCCCTCCTTTTCCATACCCTTTTTCTCTCTCTCTTTCTTCCCTCTTCCCCTCCCTTTCTCTTCTTGATTATTTTACTTTTACCTTTCCCTACAAGCAATTTTTTAATCTCAGACATATTCATTTAATTATTATTATTATTATTATTATTGCAGTTTATAAAGCGCGCAGCTACCTCCGACGGAAGTGTCCCTGCGCTAGCGACAGATACAATCCGGGCGGGGGCTAAGGGACTGGACAGGGTTTTAAATTTGGCTAAAGAGCCAAGTTTTTAAGGCCTTCCTTAACAGGAGTTCTGATTTCGCCTTCCGAAGGTGCTCCGGCATAGAGTTCCACAGGGAGGCGGTTTTCACAGAGAAAGCACGACCCCCAATCCTGGCTTTTTTGAAGCGCGGAATCACCAGTAAGTCCTGGTGATTTGACCTCAGAGATCTAGTCTGGTAATATCTCCGGAGTCTGTGCTTCAAGTATTGGGGACCACAATCTCTGGTTGATCTAAAGGCAAATGTCAGTGCCTTAAACTCGATCCGCCTCCTAACCGGCAGCCAGTGAAGGCTCCGCAAGTGAGGAGAGATGTGGTGGCGAAGTGGTACATTTCTGATCAGCCTAGCTGCCGCGTTTTGTATAATCTGCAGTTTCCTGATCAAATAATCTGGGAGCCCCAGATAGAGACTGTTCGCGTAGTCAAGCTGGGATGTGACTAAAGCATGGACCCCTTTTTTTCTGCAGTCCAATGGCAGAAAGAGCAAAAATCTCCGTAAGCTTTTCAATTTCCAAAAACAAGCAGAGGAGACTTTACAAATCTGGGCACGACCTGACAGGCTGGAATCAAGCTTGAACCCCAGGTTCCTAGCTGAGCTCACCAGAAGCGGAGGGGAGTTGAGCTCAGCTGGCCACCAGAGATCCGACTGTGGGGGAGAGATTTGATTGAAGAACAGGACCTCTGTTTTGTCAGTGTTCAGCTTCATACAGCTGTCTGTCATCCAAGATGAAATTATTCGTAGACACTGTTTGAAGTTCGTGAACACTGCCTCCGTATGTTCTTTAAATGAGAACACCAGCTGAGTGTCGTCAGCATACGAGACAACCTTCACACCACATTGTTCAATCAGCGAAGCAAGGGGGGCCAGATATACATTAAAAAGAGTGGGACTCAATGCCGAGCCCTGTGGGACTCCACAGTCAATGGGTCTAGTGGAGGAGATAAACGGGCGAAGGAACACTTTTTGAGACCGACCCTCCAGAAAGGAGCGGAACCAATTTAGAGTAGTTCCCTTCACACCCAGGAGCTCAAGTCTATCTAAAAGAATCTGGTGTGACACAGTGTCAAAGGCTGCGGACAAGTCCAACAGCACTAACATTGCACAGCTACCCTGATCTACCATTTCCCGTATGGTTTCTGCCACTTCGAGAAGAGCAGTCTCCGTGCTGTAACCTTTCCTAAAGCCCGACTGGGAGTCGTGGAGAAGATGGTTGTTCTCCAGGAACTCTGACAGCTGCTTCTGAACTTCTTTTTCCAGCACTTTGGCCGGTACCGGGAGGAGAGAGATGGGTCTAAAATTGTTTAGATCTAAGGGATCCGCATCTTCTTTCTTAAGAATTGGCAGGACATACGCCGTTTTCCATGGCGCTGGAAAAGTGCCCAAACTCAGGGAAGTATTCCAGATAGAGATTAATAGAGGGTTGAGCCAAGGAGCTAACAATTTGAAAAACCTGGCTGGGCAGGGATCGGTCGGAGAGCCCGATTTAATTTTACTCAATTCCGCCAGAGAGGTCACTGTGCAGAGAGGGCGAAATTCCGACCAGGTGTCAGAATGGTGGACATTATGGACTGGTAAAGCTGGCAGTGGTAGAGTCCCAGTCAAGGGAAACGAAGAATAGATCTTCTGAATCTTATCATAGAAGAAACTAGATACATTTTCACATAAAGGGGCTGATGGGGAGATTATACTCTTCAGGGCTAGTGGCTTCATAAAGCCCTGAACAATCTTAAACACTTCTTTCATCGAATTGTCAGAAGTTTTGATCTGATCAGCTACATAGTCCCTAATCGTGTTGCGTTTAATTCTATGAAATTTCCTTATAGCAGTTCTGTATGTACATTTGGCCTCGGAATTGTAATTTTTCCTCCACGTACGCTCCAGTTGCTTACATAAGCTTTTCTCTCGCCGAAGTTCGGTTGTGAACCAGGGGGCAGAAGGATTTTTCCTGACCAGTTTCGTGGTTTTAAGTGGGGCAACTTTGTCCAAGGCCAGAGTAATCCAGCTATAAAAAAGAGAGGCATATTGACTGGGCTCTCCAGTCATTACTGGGACTATGTTGTGTAGCACAGGGCCTATGGCCTCCGGCAGAACCTTCCTCCAGTTTCTTCTGATCTCATGCGCAGGACTAGCCTGATTGTTACAGGGAGGAATGGTCAAGGAAAAAGGGACCAAAAAATGGTCTGACCAAGTCAGTGGAAGAGGATCGTCCACCCTTAGGGTACGGTTGTTGGTAAAAATAAGGTCCAACATATGGCCAGCCACATGAGTAGATGAGGGCACCTTTTGATTCAGATTTAACCCTTTGAGAGTATCTGACAATTGAGAAGCCAGAGGGCATTTATCATTGTCCATATGGACATTGAAATCGCCAAGGATCGTAAAATTGGCATATTTTAGTGAAAGGTCAGCAGTAATGTTGTATAATTCAGACCAGTGAGCGGATGGTGAGTCCGGAGGTCTATAGACCAACAATCCTGCGAAGGGAAAGGTGGGGGAGATTTTAACACAAAAAGACAGTGCTTCAATCATCCCAATATTCTCCATTTTCTTGACCGTGATCTCCCAATCCTTTCTATGGATCACCGCAAGTCCGCCCTCGCCTATTACCAGACCGGTTGGCCACTGCCATCCTGTAGCCTTCTGGGATAGCTAGAGCTAGGTCAGGGTTTGAATGTTCCCTTAGCCAGGTTTCGGTTAAAAACATGAGGTCCCAGGAGCCGGACTCTAGACTAAGCCAGATGTCATCTGCATGCTTGGGAAGGGATCTGCAGTTAATTAAACAGGCCCTAATCTCCGGCCTGGATATTGATGTGCCTACTAAATGTGGTAGTGCTGAGGGGCTGGTAATCTCCTTTTCTCCCTCCAACCTCCCCTTACCCAGCATGAATGGGCATGTGTTACAACATAGTGCCTGGGCACAACACCTATCATCCATAAGGCCAGGATTAAGGCATGTTGGGCTAGCGCAGCCCAATGAGGAGAGCATTAGTAATTGTTCCCTGGACCAGGTTAAGCCTGCAGGGGCGCCACGGGCAGCATGGTTGGCGCTGGTCACGGTCCGGACGCGGACGGGCGCAGACGGGCTTGCCTTAGGCGTGCCTTCGGTGCGCCAGCGGCGCGCCCGCTGTGCGCGTCCGCTGCGCGTCCACTTCAGCATGGTTCCTTTATCCTAATTCACCCCCCGGAAGTGAAGGAGCCTAGGGGAGGAGCCACGTCCCTCCGCAACAATCGGCACAGCAGCCGCGCAGAACAGGGACCGGCAAGGTAGGAGTGCTAAAGTGCAAGTGCAGGCAGAGAATTCCCTTTAAAAGACGCAATTCAAGTATAAAAAGGTAAAAAGATCTTTAGCATAAAAACAACAAGACCAGCCTGCCCGGTACACGCGCTATGACTGACCGCTCCGCGTCCGCTTCAGCAGGGTTCCTTTATCCTAATTCACCCCCCGGAAGAGAAGGAGCCCAGGGGAGGAGCCACGTCCCTCCGCAACAATCGGCACAGCAGCCGCGGCGGAACAGGGACCGGCAAGGTAGGAGTGCTAAAGTGCAAGTGCAGGCAGAGAATTCCCTTTAAAACACGCAATTCAAGTATAAAAAGGTAAAAAGATCTTTAGCATAAAAACAACAAGACCAGCCTGCCCGGTACACGCGCTATGACTGACCGCTCCGCGTCCGCTTCAGCAGGGTTCCTTTATCCTAATTCACCCCCCGGAAGAGAAGGAGCCTAGGGGAGGAGCCACGTCCCTCCGCAACAATCGGCACAGCAGCCGCCGCGGAACAGGGACCGGCAAGGTAGGAGTGCTAAAGTGCAAGTGCAGGCAGAGAATTCCCTTTAAAACACGCAATTCAAGTATAAAAAGGTAAAAAGATCTTTAGCATAAAAACAACAAGACCAGCCTGCACGGTATACGCTATATGACTGACCGCTCCGCGTCCGCTTCAGCAGGGTTCCTTTATCCTAATTCACCCCCCGGAAGTGAAGGAGCCTAGGGGAGGAGCCACGTCCCTCCGCAACAATCGGCACAGCAGCCGCGGCGGAACAGGGACCGGCAAGGTAGGAGTGCTAAAGTGCAAGTGCAGGCAGAGGATTCCCTTTAAAACACGCAATTCAAGTATAAAAAGGTAAAAAGATCTTTAGCATAAAAACAACAAGACCAGCCTGCCCGGTACACGCGCTATGACTGACCACTCCGCGTCCGCTTCAGCAGGGTTCCTTTATCCTAATTCACCCCCCGGAAGAGAAGGAGCCTAGGGGAGGAGCCACGTCCCTCCGCAACAATCGGCACAGCAGCCGCGGCGGAACAGGGACCGGCAAGGTAGGAGTGCTAAAGTGCAAGTGCAGGCAGAGAATTCCCTTTAAAACACGCAATTCAAGTATAAAAAGGTAAAAAGATCTTTAGCATAAAAACAACAAGACCAGCCTGCCCGGTACACGCGCTATGACTGACCGCTCCGCGTCCGCTTCAGCAGGGTTCCTTTATCCTAATTCACCCCCCGGAAGAGAAGGAGCCTAGGGGAGGAGCCACGTCCCTCCGCATCAATCGGCACAGCAGCCGCGGCGGAACAGGGACCGGCAAGGTAGGAGTGCTAAAGTGCAAGTGCAGGCAGAGAATTCCCTTTAAAACACGCAATTCAAGTATAAAAAGGTAAAAAGATCTTTAGCATAAAAACAACAAGACCAGCCTGCCCGGTACACGCGCTATGACTGACCGCTCCGCGTCCGCTTCAGCAGGGTTCCTTTATCCTAATTCACCCCCCGGAAGTGAAGGAGCCTAGGGGAGGAGCCACGTCCCTCCGCAACAATCGGCACAGCAGCCGCGGCGGAACAGGGACCGGCAAGGTAGGAGTGCTAAAGTGCAAGTGCAGGCAGAGAATTCCCTTTAAAACACGCAATTCAAGTATAAAAAGGTAAAAAGATCTTTAGCATAAAAACAACAAGACCAGCCTGCCTGGTACACGCGCTATGACTGACCGCAGTGACCGCATTTAAGTCCTGATGATGATCTCCATATTGTAAAGTGGGATCGAAACGTCACCATCATATAGTACCATGACTATTGCGAATGTCTTATGTCAAATTATGATAGCATTGGTACTTCAAAATAATATGTGACATAACCTGTTCATTATTTTTACAGACACTAAGAAAATGTCTGAGCTTTGAAAGTTTTTCACATTTCTTGTTGCTCCCCATTTTTATTATTTCTCTGTGTGTTAAATGATTGAGTAAATATTTGTATTTTTCCATTTGGATTTTTTTACATAGAATTAATTTTTCTTCTATGGTCTATGCTCAGTGATAATTCGTAGTAAGAGACCGCTTGTTCCTTTATAAATACTTGTACCCATGGTCCCTTATATACCTTTAGGTTCCTGTGTCTATGAAAATACAGTGCAGCTTTCCAGGCATACTTCTGTAAATGTTTGTGAATTCCAGAAAGTAGGAAACGTAAATGCGGGCAGAGGAGAAGGTACTGATCTCTGCCTCTACTTTTCCTTCTTTCATTGTTAAATGGACCCTTTATGTTTCAGTGCTTTTAACAATTGGGCCAGTTCACAAAAGCATTTATAACTACGGGAAGTAGAACTCCAAGAGTACATACCCTCACATGCCTTTGTGAATTGCGTTCAAAATGTCCAACTCCTATTAGTAAAAAATCAAAGATGGCACAGCCCTTTTGTTTTGTACTAGTTGTATATGATAAATCCCTGAATATTCCCACTTTATTCCTAATTTAGGTGTTTGGGGGCTAATTCACAAAGGCTTGTCAAAAAGAGCATGTAAAAGAGTGCTACAGAAGGACTACTTTAAGTGTTGCAAAATATCTTTGGAAGTAGGCCATATGGATGAAAAGTCAGAGACTAAATCTTTACTTATAAATGCAGTTATAGTACTCTGCACAAAATATATTTTAGTTACATTTCTAGATGAGGATCAATAAGCTTAACATTGTCCTCCAAAAGGATTTAATTAAAATGTCCTTTTAAACTTGCAGATATCTCACTGTCGCTGGAAGATATGTTGCTCCCACAAGAACCAGTCCTTGTGACATATCATCCATCACTTTTGTTAGACAATCATATTTATCCTAAGGGACCAATGCAGTCCCCAAGGCCTGTATGAACAAGATATAGTTTGAAAGTTATCCAAGAACATGGTGCTTTCTGGTGGATAATGCACTGGGTTTGTGCTTTTTTTTAAATAGTTTGCCTTGTTCCTTAATGGCATTTGTACTTTATTCTAGAGGGAGCAAAACTCCTAGCATTCCACAGGACATTGATATTGTTTCCATTAAAACATAACATTGCTGTTTTCTGAGACTCTGAATCACATCACAATTATCTTCATGTTGCCTTCCCCTGATACAACTATTATTAAATTGAATGAGTTTTGTTTCATGATTAACAAAAGGGCACAGTTGGAAACATGGCACTATGTGAAACATAATGATTCCATATCAAATGATGTATATTAGTGGTTCTTAATCTTTTGACTTCTGTGGATTCCCATGTAATCATGAATGTTACCCAGGGACACCCCATCGAATCATTATTGGTATCCTCAGACCCCCACAGAGTCATTCCTGGAAGCTGTGCATCCCGGTCTAATAATTTTCAGTGATTTGAACCACAAAACAATACAAACCAAATACAGAAACAAATATTAAGCAAACCCACAAATGACAAAACCTTTTATTTAACTCGCAAGCCAATATAAATGAAGTCAAAATTTTATTAGGAAGGGTGGGGCTTTTCTAACTTCAATTAAGGCCACTCATTGTCCATACTGTATTCTTTTTTGTGCACTTCCACAATTCCCACAAATCAATCTGCGGATACTAATTTATGTTTTAATATCCAATTTCAAATTTCTTCACATTTACAGAATGTTTTGCATTTTCAATTTTACATTTTGCTTCTTTATTTATGTCCACTTAGTCTGTTAATAGCTTGTAATTTTCTAAGCAGTCACAGATCCCTCTGCGGACTCCCAGGGGACCGTTGACCACAGGTTAAGAACCACCAATTTGGGGATTTTCTAACTTCAATTCAGGCCACTCATCGTCCATATTGCATTCTGGTTGATTGATGGACTTCCACTGCACCCACAAATCAATCTGTGGATACTTATTTAAGATTTAGGGGCACATTACGATACCCGGCGTAAAAAAATCCGCCAGGCATGGAAGCGGCAAAAATCCGCCCGCACACACCGTCTGAACACCGACCACGCCATTACGATTACACAAACCGAAAACCGCCATCGGCGGAAAAAACACACAAAATACCGCCCGCCAACGTCCGAGTCGGAGTAAAACCGCCCGCCACGGACGGAAACACGCACGACAACACAAAACCGCCCGCCCTCACGGCCGACACACCGCACGTGAAATTACGATCGCACCGCCATGAGCGCGGAAAAACCACAAATATACCGCCCGCCAGCGCAAAGAACGCCGATGAGAATCGACACGGCAGAAGCCATGGCGCCCACGTACCTGCACAGAAACCATCCGCTCACAAAACCAATAGCACACAACATGGCCAACAAGTCCACACAGCAAGGCACGCACAAATACACAAGCACAGTACACATCCCGAAAACACCCCCCGGACAAACAAAAAATACAAAGGCCAGAACACCAGACACAACACACCTGAAAACAACAGACCATGAGGACACACCCACATAGGTGAGTACAAAAGCAGCACTCCCACAGACCACAACCCCTTGCTACATTGCAAACCAGAGAGGAGAGGAGAGGACACAGTGACACAGCAAGGACAGCAGCACACCACAGAAACGCACACATCACTACCACCACCACCACCACCACCACCACCACCACCAAACACCGGCACCACAAACCCCCTGCACATTACACAACACACACCGCACCAGCACCACAAACACCATGGCACCACAAAGAATGCCCAAGTACACGCCCATTGAGCTGACGGTCATGGTCGACGAGATCATCAAGGTGTACCCACAAATCTATGGGAACATGGTCCAGCACACACCACTAGCCACCAGAAACAGAATGTGGACCGGATCGTAGACCAGGTCAATGCAGTCGGGACCCTGCCCAGGAACAGAGGTGAAATAAACAAACGTTGGAATGATGTAAAGAGCCTGGTCAAGAAGAAGGAGGGCAAAAACAGAGAGCTGGCTGCCGTCACTGGCGGAGGGAATCCCGCGCTCTTTAAGACCTTCAAAGCGTGGGAGGAGAAGGTGCGAGTCATAATACATCCGGAGATCCTCGCCGGATTAGCAGGGGGAGTGGAGGCTGGTAAGTACAAACTAATGTATACCAGCACACCGCTATGTACTCACATGCACTACCACCATGCCACAGCTCCCAGGGACAAACACCCCCATGTCCAGCACACAATACACAACACATCACACACACATGCAACAGACACCACCACACACAGCCCAAACAGAACAACTGTAACATACGTGGGGACATGTGTACACTCAGCCAGCCACGTAACCACCAACAGGTCCCCAAATATGCCAAAAGCGCCACAACGAGCACCCACCACACCCATGTGTCCGCCATAGCTGCACTAACCGACAAGTAACAGATAAGTGGCAGGAACACAAAGTGCAGTGGGTGGGAGGGTGGACAGCTCAAGTACAACACACACCAGGCCCCTAGTCCCACAGCACAGCAAGGAGGAGCATCCCCCACACCCCACAGCCACGTGTCAGCCACCGCAGTGCACAACAACAGCCGAAAGGCAGACATCACGGTCCACAGCAATCGGTGTCAGTGGGTGTCCAGCCACCCCCACGACCCACAACACCCCCCCACCCCCACAGACCTGCAACATGGAGCAGCCCCCGCTTAGAGCCATGTGGCATCCGGTACAGTGCACGCACAAACAACTTGCAGGTGGGAAACTGGACAGGGCTGGATTACTGGAGGCATGAGGACCATAACACGACCAACACATGGGACATGTCACGTAGCAGACGAACACGCAGCACCGCCCACCGTCACGAACAAGTGAACAATGTGCACACGGACATGAACAACAGACTCACACCCCACATGACCCATCACATACATAGCAACACCCAAGGAGCCACGTCTGCATGCACAAGCCACACTGAATATAGTACCACACAGCAGCCACTGTGCAACTCATCACACACAACCGAAACACCATTGAAGTCCTGTCCATGTAGCCCCTACTGCCTGTCAACCACACACCCCACAACTACGCCTATGTAAGACAAACAACACTAGACGCAACAGAGCGGAACAACATAAATGCACACGAACACCACTGAACCCATCAAACACACAGACACACCATGCACATACAACATACCATCCATCCCATCCGTCAGCCCCAGTCTCATGAAAGGCATGTCATCCGCACAGCTGCCACACATACAGCAGTCACGCTAAGATACATGCCCATGACCAACCATGTGCCAGAAGTCAATGAAGCGCACGACACACTGTGAGCAACAACACACAACATGGGCCACACCCCCCGAGCACTGCAGTGATGCACATGGCACAGGGCAGCACGCACACCAAGGAGATGGGACAACTGCAATACGTTTGCTGGCACACAACCATCACTCACTCATAACGATGCGTCCAATGCCATGTCCAGTAATCACAACAGACAGCAAATATGCAGGCCATGTCAAGCATGCACACACCTCAAACCATGCACTGTCATGCTGCCACAACACATGTCACGTTCGGCACCCATGGCTCACAGCATGTACCCCAAAAGCATATTCCCTCCCAAATGCGAATCTGGGGCATGGCCCCCATGTTGCCATATGCGTTCCTAAGCGTTCCATTTGAACCCCAAAAGCATATCCCCTCCCAAATGCGAATCTGGGGCATGGCCCCCATGTTGCCATATGCGTTCCTAAGCGTTCCATTTGAACCCCAAAAGCATATCCCCTCCCAAATGCGAATCTGGGGCATGGCCCCCATGTTGCCATATGCGTTCCTAAGCGTTCCATTTGAACCCCAAAAGCATATTCCCTCCCAAATGCGAATCTGGGGCATGGCCCCCATGTTGCCATATGCGTTCCTAAGCGTTCCATTTGAACCCCAAAAGCAAAGTACAAACCAGACCCAGGATGGGCCAGGAGCCCGCATACACCAGAGTCACAATAAGTAGGGGCACAGCAACACACCCATCGGCATGGCCAATCCGTCCCATGCCACATGTGCACAGCACACAGTCCCATTGCCAAGCACACACAACTACAAATGCTACAGCCACACACACGCCTCCGGGAAACCCATGTACGAGATTGCACGAACTGTTAATGTCAGACGACAAATACATACTTCGCCAGGTGCAACACAATAACAAATCTCATTCTCTCCACAGGTGACAAACTGCTGGATGCTGGGGATGGAGCCAGCAGCCAGCACAGCCAGCCTACAAGCCCCCAACGAGGACACACGGATCTGGAGGATCTGTCCTCCTCTTCGGACACGGACAACCAAGCAGGCCCATCTGGTGTGGCAGGGCCCAGCCGCTCCCCAGGACCCCTCCTACCCACCAACCCATCATCCAGGGCTGATGAACATTCCCAGCCCCCTGCTGCCACTGTCGTTGCGGCCACACCCACGGTCATTGTGGCCACTACCACTGCCGCAACCGCCACCATCGCCGCACCGACCACCACCGCCGCCACCACCACCACGTCTTCGCTGGCACCAGCCCCAGCGCAGGTGGTGGCCCGGCCGACTGGATCCACCCTGGGAGCCACAGCGAGGACCGTGGTGAGCAATGTGGCTAGTGGGCAGGCCAGTGGCAGCAGGACTGGTAGGAGGAGCAGGGTCAGGGAAACGCCAGCCTCCCTGGGAGCCATGCCCTGCCTCAAATGGCCAGAGTCCTTGGGGCCTATGAAGAGGCCCAAGGACAATGGGTCCGGTCTGCTTCAGACACGCGTGAGGTGCTGGGGGTGCTGAGGTCCATGGACGCCCGTATGGGCCAACTCGTGGACCTCATGGGCCAGCTGGTGGTGGCGGTGAGGTCACTGCCAGGGACAGCAGCTCCCCTCCGCCACCACCTGCCGGGGCGCAGGGTGGAGCAGCAGTGTCCAGTTCCCCTGCGTCCACAGCCAGTGAGCACACCTCAACCACCAGCATGTCGCAAGCAGGCACCCCCTCGCAAACGTGGAAGGGGCCGTCCGAAGTGGAAACAGATCTCCCGGGAGGACTTCGCACGCTCCAAACGCAAGTGAGGCAGCCAGACAGCCTCCGCCAGCCTTCCTTGACCAGCCACTGCATTGACTTGGACTACGATCCCACTCCACACAGCCATCTGGATGGCATGTGTGTGTTGGACTATGGACATAGAACCAGTGGGTACACCCTGAGCATCACGCAGCCATGACCGACAGCTCATTGTCACTGCACGCACCACTTTTGTCATCACCTTACACACAATCACATGTCACAGTTTGTAATAAATGCACCTTTTTCACTAACTGCTGTTTGTGCCCTGTGTTTTATTTGTACGGAATACAACGGCCACCTTGGGCGGAAAGGCACCTGATGCGTGGCATGGCAATTGAATCCGGAGGGCCTGTAGGGACCTAGGGGTGGGAGACAGAACAGGAGCACATTCAATGAGTGTGTCACACACCCATCACACAGTACATGTCAACAACTACAAGCAATGTACACACATCGCACAGAGCAATAGGGCACAATGCCACAGCCACCACCAGTGGCATACTACCCTGGCCATGGAGCGTTGACACACAGCACGCAGTGAACAAACGGCCACCCTGACACAGCACACACACACCTGCACAGATACAGCCACATCAGCCGTCGTACATGGACACTCACCGTCAAGTGAAGTAGCGGGCGATGAGCTGCTGCCGCACATTACCAGCTTCCTCCTCTCCGCTGTCCTCCTCACTCGAGCTGTCCTGGTCTGCGGGCTGGGGCCCTGGTTGATCTCCGTCATCCACGATGAGGGGGATCTGCTTCCGAATGGCCAGATTGTGCAGCATGCAGCACGCCACCACTATCCGGCACACCTTCTGTGGGAGTACGCCAGCGCACCCTCGGTGCGGTCCAGGCACCTGAACCTGGACTTGAGGAGGCCAAAGGTACGCTCGACCACACGTCTGGTCCTCCCATGTGCCTCATTGTAGCGATCGTCTGCTGGGGTGCGAGGATTCCTCAATGGACTGAGCAGCCATGCCCCATTCGGGTACGCAGAGTCACCTGGGTGTGAGGGACACAGAGAACCGTTGCTATTCCAACTGGACAGGGGACAGCATCGCACAACCAGCACGCTACACCACTCCACATACTCACCGACAATACAGGCACGATCCTGTTGCATATTGGACATCAGTCGTGGCAAGATGCTGTTGCGCATTATGTGTGCGTCATGGGCCGAGCCTGGGAACTTTGCACACACGTGGGTGATCACCATGTCCGCAAGGCACACCACTTGCACATTCAGGGAGTGCGTGTGCTTCCTGTTGCGGTACAGGTGCTCCGTGGCCTGTGGTGGAACAAGGCCGACATGTGTGCAGTCAATGGCTCCAACGACGTGTGGGATTCTGCCAAGGGCATAGAATGCACCTTTCACTGCCGCCAATTCACGAGCCCTGGGGAAGCGGATGTACCTGTTTCGGTACAGCATCATGGCTGCCAGTACATCCCTCAGCACCTTGCTGAACATGGGCTGGGACATCCCTCCTCCAATGCCCACTGTGTGCTGGAATGACCCAGTGGCGAAGAAATGCATGGCGGCCATCACCTTAGCCGTGGGGGTGACAGCAGTCGGATACACCCTGCGGGGACGGAGATGGGGTTCTAACATGGCACACAGTCGATGCAGGGTTGGCCTGTCCAGCCGAAACTTCCTAATAACCTCTGTATCGTCCATGTCCGCCAGCAATTGGTATGGGCGGTCAATGTTCGGTCTCCGCCTAGGGACAATGGCAGAGGACACATGTCAAAGCAACACGACACATAGCAATTTCGCATACACATCACTGACATGACTGAGCAAGCACATGAGCCACAGCCCAGCTGTCAAGCTGGGACGGCACGGCCACAATACACTTACACAGGTCTCCCAACAATGGCAATGGCTAGTGATACAAACCACTGCCATGTGCATGCACATGGGGATCTAGGCCCCAATGACTTGCGGGGCGTGCTGATGGGGACTGACTGCATATCCGTCAAGCGGCAACGCCACGGCAACATGAATGTCTGCTGAGCATGGAACTGCTTCCGCGGCTGGATGAGTATGGCACACGACGACGACGATGTGGGCACAGGCTGAGCGGCCAAAACAAGTGGGACCTGTGGCACGAGGGGACATGAGACAGTAGTAGGTGTCAGCACTGCACCCTATGTACAGCACTGTACGGATCACACCTCCCGAAACATTGACAGGTGTCCACATTGACAGCCCCATGCCAAGACGGCTGTGTGCTTGCAGTCACACGTCACAGGTGAGAGGTTACATTGCACGTGCCAGGTGGCAGACGTACATAGTGGGAGCTGGCATGTGTGTGCATGTGTCTCCTGTTTAGGATCCACCAGATGGGCGCTGACTCTGTGCTGAGCATTGGACACAGCATGTTCCGTGGAAGGCTTGTGTGTGTGGGATGGTGGCACTGGATGTGCCTCCGTTGGGTGGGGGGCCATGCACAGGGCGGGTACGTCGATGATTGTGCATTGTTGGTCACGGTGGGTGCACCAACTAGGATGTGTTGCCCTGTGTTCAATTCCTATGTCCGCATGATGATGGACTGTAGATGTGGGCAGACTACACATTGGTCGATGTGCTGTCTATATGCATGTGCCTTCACACCAGGCACAGCTGCCCCTGCACATGTGACCCCTGCTGGACTCGCTGCTGGGTCTGTGGAGCTGATGCACCTTCTGCGCGTGGGGCGGACAGCTCTCCTCACTTCCCTCATTGCGCATGTCATGACTTTGCCGCAGGTGACATGGATCATGGAGGGCCCACATGTACGCGTGGGTAGGCTACACATGATTGTACACTGGTCGCCACCCCCAGTCAGTGTTTCGAATGGGAAGGTTGTCGTGCTGGTGGTATGTTCGATGTGGCGGATGGGCGGGCCTAGGTGCGGGCTTACATTCCGGACATGGGGGGTAGTTGGATTGGCGACTAGTTGCAGTACACACGGGACACGTCTCTTCCTTTCCACATCTGGGTCATCCCTTGTACTAACTGACAGTGATACAGTCATCTTCGCCCCAGCCCTCATGTCCTCCCCTCGCTCCCCCAATATGCATGCTCACCTGCGAGGCTAGCGCTTGCACAGGCAGCCCCAAGCTCGCACCAGAGAGGGCAAGGAGTGTATGTGTGGGTCCAGTTGCACGAGTGGGCTGTCTCAGGGTATGATGTGTTGCGGGACGCCGTACACCTGCGTGGTGCCCCAAATGGAGACCCGGCCTGCATGGACTATGCATCACAGTCTTCGCCTTCCGGATCCGCCACCTGCGACACCCAGTGGCTGTGGCTGCCCTTGCGGCCATGCCGCGTCCGTCTGTGACTGATGGCCCACACATTCACTCTTTGGCCTCTCTGGGGAGGGCTCGGGGGTGGTGGCGCACGCGCTTGCACTTAGTCGCAATGGCATGTGGCGTGGTTGGTATGATGGGCAATGGATGGGATGGTGCGAGCCACCTCCCGTGACGTCAGTGCTGCTCGTGCTGTGGTGCGTCCCCCTACACTTCCATTTGACTTGTGCCATGCTAGACGTTGAGGTTCTATTGCCTGCGTGATATGACCAGGAGGAGCGCGAGGAGACCTCTCACACACCATGCTCCACTGCCATCCCGTGCCCTGTATCGCCTGTGCGGATTGGCTATGTTGGGGTTACACCTGGTCGACTGGGGCTGTGTGTGCCTTGTCAAGGGGCATGGCGGGCGCACAACAGGATCCAGCTTGTCCACAGAGGGTGGGCTGAGGTGCGCCTGGTACCGCTTTGTACGTGTGCCCGGCTGCTGTGCACACACGTGTTCACTCCCCCGACAGGTGTCCTCTCACAATGCCCAGGGAAGCGGTGGTGTACTGTTCATGACCCCTCCCAACACGGCGTGCTCCAACTTGGCATGTGCGCATCTACCCGTCGCACCCACCCACCTGAGCACTGCGTCCATACGACTTCACACGACACATGTGTGTCTTCCACAGTAGTGCTACTCATTTGCGTTGACATCCAATACCAGTGGACTACATGGTCATGTCACGACTGCCGTGTACTTCACATACTCTCATCCTCTCTCATTCGTACTTGTGAAATGAGTCAGCGGAGACAGTTTTGGTTTCAAACATTATATTGAGTCTTCTGTCCTCTGTGATGCAGTATAGTGGACACTACTGGCAGCGGAATACATGTTGAGGATATACTAAGCATGATTGCAAATGGGATAGGGTGTGGGGTTACATGTGATTGGCTGTTCCATGTGGGATGTGGGCTTCAGAGTGACATCTGCTTGGCCAAGGCTGTGCTAATGTACATTTACGTATTACTGCGGAGCTGCGGACTTTGACACAGACGGTATACATGTAGCCTACCAGACCGCTTGGCATCATGGGCACAGTCCATCTCAGTTCCATGTGACAGGTTTGCTGCGGTTGTTCCTCATGCACGCGTGCATGTGAGATGACATCAGGGCATGTGCTTGCGTGCATGCAGCGGCGTGACACTTGTTGTTGCACTGTGGTGGTTACTGGACATGTCACAGTCACTGGGGTCGTGTTGTTGTTGTATGCACTTGTCGTCCATGCAAAGGTCCTGGTATGGGATTCCCGGGGCGGGGGTGGGAGGGGTGCAGCACCCACAGACTCCAGGCGACCTATTCATGTCCACTGAGCGGTGTGTGTGTCCATGTGCGCTGGATCCATGTCGTGTCCTGGTTGTTCGTGCAGTTCCGTCCATGTGGGTGCGATACACAGAGCCCATGCCACTGCCTCCCACGATGCATGCGGTGTTCCTGGATGTGATGGGGAACAGTGTGCATGTCCCGGTCATATCCGATGTCATGGCGATGTCGTTGATGGTGTGGTTACAGTTGCCGGTCGTTTGGTATGGCTGTTGTGGTGGTGACTGGCCAGTCCGTGCGGAAGCTAAGCATGGGTGCGGGGTTGGACATCATAGGTCACTCGGGGAACCTGCGTTGTGGTCCAACGAATTGACAGGTTGTCAGGTATGCGATGCCGTCCAGCAGGGCTTCCATGTCATTGGTGGTGTACATGTTTGCCAGCCAATGTAGCGGATGGTGGCTGTCAAGGTGTTGTTCGTAAGTTGTCCCTTGGAGGACCATGATGGGGCATGCTGGGTGACATTCGATGTAGCTGTTCTCGATGATCCGTCGTGTGGAGGCACAGTGGTCCCATTTCAGTGCGGGTGCGATGTTGGCCACATACGCCATGCCCCCATAGGCAGAGCAGGCCCTGTCGTGTGCGTCCAGAGGGAGGAGTAGTGGTAGCAGGTCCGCCTTCAGACATGCCGGGTTGGAGAGGCATATCTCCACGGGATGCTGGTAGGGACACCTCCGACAGTAGAAGACGGGCATGACGCAGCTGAACAATGTGATGCGGTAAGTCAGTCGGTAACTTACGTTCAGCAGGGACAGGAGATCGCATCCCAATGTATGAAACAGGTTGGTTTTGTACAGCTTGAGCTGTTCGGCGTAGTTGGGTAGGTGTGTTGCGGTTGCCATTTCGCAGCGGTGCGTTGTGGTGGCGTGCTCCGGCTGTGTGTGCAGTCTGCAATGTGCACGCTCCGAGGTTGCTGTGAGCTCTGTGTAGTCGTGGGGAGACAGGACTTGTGTTCTGTTGGCTTGTTTGGAGGACACGGGCCCTCTTCCCACATGCTTCTCAGACAGTTCAAGGTCAGTGATGTGTGACTCCTTCCAATTAACTTGCATGTGGCCGACATGGGGGAGTGTTTTCTTCTTTCTTCCCCGTCCGTTGTGTGCTTCTGTGATATGCGCTATCTGCCCTGTGGTCGGTCTCCTCGGCATGCCTGTGTTGGTCTATTCTTGGACAATGGCTGTATTCACCGGCTTCTGTCGTAGGGCTGTGGTTTCGGGGTTGGAATGGAAGGTCATTCAGTGCTGTCTGCTCTCCCTTGTGTGGGCGGCAGGCTGCCTTTCCGCTCTGCGTTGGGCCTTGTGTGTGAATGTTATTCTTGGGCCACCTGTTGTCGGTCCCCGGGCTCTTTGGTGTTCCGTTTTATATGTCTTGTTCATATGTGCAGGGTGGTATGGGTGTTTCAGTGTGGTACTGGCGTTCCTCTTCCCGAAGGGGCCCTGCTTCTCCTAGTTGGTGTTGCCGCCGCTGTGTGCTACGCCATGTTTGTTACACTGGGGTGTGTCCTGCTGTTGCGTGTCTTCACTGACATGTGTGCGTCGGTTGTGTGGCGTTGGGTGTTGTCCGTGAATTGGGCGTTGGGGACATGTCTGTGGCAGGCCTGTCACGTGTCATGTGCGTTCGGGGTGGGGCTGATGTGTGTGCTGCTTGGTTGTGTCCCTGTGTCTGTGTGCGACGCATGCATGGCGCTGCGGTTGGCCTCTGCGTTGTGCGCATGTGTGGCGGCGTCATCGGCGCTTTGGGGCCGTGACGGGGTGGTTGGTTCCTAGTCCCAGGTGGTGTGTACACATGTGTTACGCGATGTTACGATTTGGCCTGTGTGTCATATGTGGATGCAATGGTGGATGTGTAGTGTACACGCGCTGGTGGGGGTTGTCCGCTTTTTCCGCCCTTGCACTGTGTGCGCTGTTTGCGTGCACTTGTTGTGTGTGTGCCTACCTGCGTCTCCGCGGTACGTTGCGTCCTTGGTGGTGCATCAGCAGGAGCATGGGGAGGGCCTGCAGTGCTGGATTCATGCTCGGGGAGCCGCTTCTTCGTTATCCGTGCTCGGCGTCCGTGTTACCGCTTCGGTTTGTCGTACGGTATCTCTTGGCCGTGGGAGCCGTTTGTTTGCGGCATCGTAATTTATGCGCCGGGCGGGACGTGTTTCGCCGGACGGTGTGTGTCAGTTGTGCTGCGCCGCTACGTGAACGGGCGCACTTTGATGGCGGACGGTGTTGCTGGCTTGCCGGCGGTGTTTGGCCTACTTTTCGCATCGTAATTGGGCGGGCGTGTGGACTGCTGCGTGCCGGCGGTAACTGGTGGTTTTTGCATCCGCCAGCACGGCGGTGGTGCTTCCGCCCGCCATCGTAATGGGCCCCTTAGCCTCCAATTTCAAATTCCTTCGCATTTACAGAACGTTTAAATTTTTCAATTGTACATTTTGCTTTTTTATACACTATTAATATTTTAATATTATTTCATTTTCCAAGCAGTCGTGGATCCCCCTGAGTAGGCTTTGTGGACCCCAGGGGTCCACAGACCACAGGTTAAGAACCACTGATCTATATATCCAATACTCACTGCCTACATATGTTTTATATGCACAGTTAGTTGTGTGGCTTGCTTTCACCTCAGTCATCAGCTTCATCAAGATTTTGTCTGTTTGTTAATCAGATTTACACCCAGAAAAATTCTGTAAGTATGCACAGCAAACAGTTGACCAAAAAACAGTTTTTCATGTGAAGGTGTCACTGCTAAACTGCCAGACTTTCTGCATTTGTCTCAGCTGGAAGTGTAGCTAGAGGTTTTCCCATGGTAGCAAGAGGTGTACCAGAAAAAGTAATGCGCTAAACAACCATCCATTAGTGTCTTTAAGAATTTTAACAAACATCTGTTATTCATTCACCTATATACACTTAAAATTTCCAATTGAATTATCTATATAGAAGTCGTAAGCAATCTGCTGGAAAAAACACAATCACAGGGCATTTGAAATTGTCTCTCATTTCTCAACACCATACTTGTGGCTTCTCTAGAATGAGGAGACTCATGCCACAGATTCTCTGAGCTTACTCATGCATTCACTGAGAAACTTTTGGGGAGCTTACACAAATATAACCACACACGCGCACATGCACACATGCACACATGCACGCATACATGCATTTATATACAGGGGAATTCTATTAAATCCACAGTTGTATGTCTCTGAAAGACGTGTGTTTTTACCCGCATGCTTAGAGAGTTATGAATTCTTGTTGAATATGGTCCTTTTGTGCTACAGACAAAATTCAAACCCACAAAAGATAAAAGGGATGCTTGCAATAAGTCTAACCATTGACAATTGCTGGGGGTAGCATTCCAAACCATCATTCTTTTGTCAACCATGTCACCTCAGTTTGAACCGAGCCATATGCAAATCTGTCTTGACACTGCTCCAATAGGAACAGTTCAGCCCGAATTGCCAGGCCAGGTCCTCCTTGAACCGGAACACAAGCAACCCAAGACTGGTTGATCCCCACATCTCCTGGAACTTCACCTCACTGAAGTTCGAGGAAAAATATCTGATTTTAGTTTGAGGTTTTGAAAGCATTGTGGGTAAAAAAAATGCAGTGGGATTCACATCAGTGCACTACCCTGGACTGCCCTTGGTGTCTCGTTTTCAGAAAGGTCGGGGTTTGGCAGGTTTCCCTGGGTGGCATCCAAAACCGGGCTCAAATTCCACAGATCCTCAAAGCACAAAACTGGGTAATTTTTCATGACACATACGTGATTTTTCCACCTTGTAACCAACAACACAAGCAGTGGGATTGCTGCTTGGAAGGAATTTTGTGACCAGATTCCAGAAATTTCCTTCACAAAAATGTGAGTAAAATGCTTGGTTGTAACCAATGTTTGAGCTTTTCAAGCACTGTGGGTGAGACCCCAAAGTGCGATCCACAGAAGTCACACAACCCAGGACTCAACAGGGTGTCTAGTTATCAGAAATGTTGGGTTTGGACCCAAATTTCACAGCTGCCCACATCGCCAAACTTGGTCAATGTTCATGACAAATATTTGATGTTTTCACATCGCATCGCATTTTGGGGACTTTCCTGGTGCAGGCAGTTGGCCCAGCAAAACAAATGGGGTAGAGTTTGTATCTGGAAAAGTGAGAGAACGTGGAATATTCAAAGCTGTACAAATGACCACTATTTGCAACTTCAGTATCAGGTGCAAATGTCAAAAATAGATATGTTTCCTTCATATCATTTGACATTACTATAAGAATGGTTTCATGATTGGTACGCAATGAAAAACCAAAGTTAAACTACACAAAAACTAGAAATTCTGAATTTATACTTATACATTTTATTTACAATTTTATTTGAGCACACCTTCAAATTATTATAGCTTGTGAACCCCTGCGCACAGTGTACAGAACTCAGTAGCCCCACTACATTAGCCATAACTCACCACTCTACCATGCACTGTGTTCTCAAAAATGAGCCATAAGTGTTGTTGTAAATGCTATTATTTTATATGGTATTAGAGATAAAATATAAAAGGGATAAGCAATGCATGGAGAATCACGAGTTATAGTTAATGAAGTGTGGCTACCGAGTTTAATACATTGAGTATTGTGCGTTATAATTATTTGAAGGTGTTGCATAAATTATGAATATAAGCTATAACTATAACTTTAGAATTTGTAATTTTTGTATAGTTTAAGTTTCATTTGTTTAGAAAGAATAAATAAAGTTTTCATAACTACAACAAAGGTTTGAAGTTTGTTTTTTTCATTGATTTTTATTGGTAATAATTTTTTTAATAAAAATGTGTTTCAAATTGTGGAGTTTAATGTTGTTGAGAGGAGTGCCATTAAGTGGAGTGATGTACAGTAGGGTGGAGGAGTATAGGAGAGAGCATTACAGTATAGTGTCGTAGAGTGTAGTGTTGTAGAGTTGAGTGGAGTGGAGCAGAGTGGAATGGAGTAGAATGGAGCGGAGTGGCGTAAAGTGAAGCAAAGTAGAGTGGTGCGAGGTACAGTAGAGTGGTGTACAGTGGAATAGAGTAGGGTGAGTAGTGTAGAGTGCAATGCCGTAGAGTGGAGTGGCGTGGAGCGCAATAGCATACAGTGGAGTGGCGTAGAGTGGAATGGCTTAGAGTAAAACATTGTTGAGTGGTGTGGAGTTGAGTTGAGTTAGAAAGACTGGAGTGGCATAGAATGAAGTGGCATATAGTAGAATAGCATAGAGTGGAGTGCTGTAGAGTGGAGTGGGGTAAAGTGGAGTGGGAATAAGTGTAGTGGCATACATTGTAATACTTTAGAGCAAAGTGGCATAGAGTGAAGAGGCAGACAGTGGAGCAGCCTAGAGTGGAATGGCAGAGAGTGGAGTAGAGTTGAATGAAGTGGCATGCAGTGGAGTGGTGCATAGTGGAGTGACATACAGTGGAATAGCATAGAGTGGAGTAGCGAAGAGTGGAGTGACACACCGTGGAGTGGTGTAGCCTGGAGTGGTGAAGGCCAGAGTGTCGGAGACTGGAGTGGCGTAGAGTGGAATAGCGAAGTGTGGAGTGTTGTAGAGTAGATTGGAGTAGAGTAGAAAGGTGTAGAGTGAAATACTGTTGAGTGTAGTGGCATACAGTGGAGCGGTATTCAGTGGAGTGGCATACAATGGAATAGTGTAGAGTGGAGTGGCATAGAGTGGAGTCACTTAGAGTGGAATAACGTGGAGTGGAGTAGCCTAGAGTGGAGTGGCATACATTGGAGTAACATAGACTGGAGTGGCATAGAGTGGAGTCGTGTACTGTGTAATAACGTACAGTGGAGTGTCATACAGTAGAGTGGCGTATATTGGAGTGGTGTACATTGGAGTGGCATACAATGGAGTGGCGTACAGTGGAATAGTGTGCAGTGTAGTGGCGTAGGCTCGAGTGGCATAGAGTGGCATAGATTGGAGGTGTGTACAGTCAAATAGCGTAGAGTGGAGTGGCGTACAGAAGAGTTGCATGCAGTGGAATAGTGTAGAGTGGAGTGGCATAGAGTGGAGTGGCGCAGAGTGAATAGTGTAGAGTGGAGTGGCAAAGACTGGAGTGTTGTAGAGTGGAGAGGGATAGAGTCGAGTGTGGGAGAGTGTAGTGGCATGCAGTGAAATAGTGTAAAGTGGATTGGCGTAGAGTAGAGTGGCAAAGAGTGGAGTTGTGTGAAGTGGTGGAGCATAGAGTTTACTGATATAGAGTGGAGTGCTGTATAGTGGAGTGGCATACAGTGGAGTAGCGTACAGTGCAGTGGTGTGGAGTGGAGTGGTGTACAGTGTCATAGCTAATCCTGGGCGGTGAACTCCGCTCCGCTCCGCTTGCGGAATTTGTGGAGCTTTCCCCACACTTCGTTACAGGAGTTTTTTTTCCTCGCTCATGCTCGCCAACATCAAGTTGGCGAGTGAGAAAAATCCACCTCCCGGCAAGATTTTTCCTCATTCGCGATCATCAACGTCAAGTTGGCGAGCGCAGAAAATCAACGTTCCGGCAACATTTCTCAATGCGGGCGGTTGGATTTCTCATTGCGAGTGGTCACGTATGCTCGCGTCCGCTTTCATTGAGAAACCATCTGTTTGCGTTGAGAAAGCTGCCGCTTGAGTAAAAAATGTACTCGAGCGGCAGAAAGGAAGCAGCTGTGCATGGTGCCGTTTGCAATGGTTGCACAGTGCGGACAAACACCGGGCACTGAAAATCACCACGAACGGCAATTATCTAACACACTCGGCCGCTTGCGGAGCTCCGCCTAGCACAGCAGAGTTTTTTTGCACTCCTCCCAGGCTTAGTCATAGCATACAGTGGAGTGTTGCACAGTGCTTTGGTACATAGTGGAGTGGCGTAGAGCGGAATGGCATATAGAGGAGTGGTGTACAGTAGAATAGCGTACAGTGGCATACAATGGACTGGTGTAGACTGGAGTGGCATAGAGTTAAATAGCGTAGAGTGGAGTGGCATACAGTAGAGTTGCGTACAGTGGAATAGCATAGAGTAGAGTAGTGTAAAGTGAAGTTCAGCAGTGTGGAATGGCGTAGAGTGGAGTGGTGAAGGCTGGAGTGCCATAGAGGGCGTGGTGTAGAGTGGAATAGCATAGAGTTTAGTGGTGTAGAGTGAAGTGGCTTACAGTGGAGTATCGTACAGTGAATTGGTGTAGAGTGGAATAGAGTTGAGTGTAGTGGTGTAGTGGTGTAGAATGGAGTGGCATAGAGTGGAGTAACATACAGTCAAATAGCATGGAGTGGAGAGGCGTAGAGTAGAGGGGTGTATATTGGAGTGTCATAGACTGGAGAGGCGTGGAGTGGTGCACAGAATAATAGCATACAGTGGAGCATATAGTGGAGCATATATTGGAGTGTTGTAGAGTTGAGTGGCATACAGTGGAGTGGCGTACAGTGGAATAGCATACAGTGAAGCATGTAGACTGGAGTGGCATAAAGTGGAATGGCATAGAGTGGAATAGCGTTAGGTGTAGGGGCGTAGAGTGGAGTTGCATACAGTGGAGTGGCATAGAGTGGAGTGGCATAGAGTGGAATGTGGTCGTTTAAACAGACGTAGTGTGAAAGTGGGTGAACAAATGTAGATGTAATGTGGCAGGAATATAGATTATGGGATGTAAATGGTTATTTTTGGTAGTATGTGTCAATAGTTTAAGAAGTGTTAAACTTATAAGTGTGAAAATACTTATTTATATATTGTCCCCCAGTATACTGCGGTAACTTTGTGGTATACTGCAGTACATGCCGGTGACAAGGCAGTATATGATTGGCTAATGGCTGTGTTTACAAAACGTAAAAGGCAGCCATGTAGTTTTCAGCACATTTTGGCTGCTTTCTGAGTTAGGGCCCTAGATATAGGTAAGTAGTAGGTTTGATTGTTGTTCCCTACCTATTACCACTTCATTAAACTGGTAATAGGTAGTGAAATGTATTTCTATATTTCTATATATGTTTACAATTTTTTACGGAGAACCACACTAGTACCTACAAAGTACTGCGTTAGTTACAGGAAAATAAATCTATACAAAAATCTAAAATACACTGTAGTACACTATATTGCTGAAATATAGTTGTATACAGTGTATTCATAATTTTTAACAATTTTTTAATTTTTCTATTCTTTTAATTGGCACAGTAATTTGTAGGTATTGCTGTGGTACTCTGTAGACTTTTTAAAAAAGAATTAATGGCCAGATTTATCAAGGTCTTGAGTTGCCCTTTTGCCAAGCAAGGGTGTACAAGGGTGATGCAAAACCTAAGTGAGATTTATCAAGCATCAAATCGCTGCCTTGCCTTACTCTGCCCCAAGGAGGCATTCCATGAGTGGAGCGTGGGTGTTCCCATGCATCCACCCATGGATTTACCATGAGTGATAGACCTGGGATTGCGTTAAAATGCTATGCCTCCCCAATTGAGGCATAACAAGGAGAAAAACCTTTATTTCTCCTTGTTTTTTCCTCTTTCTATGTGGGCTGCATTCTGCAGGCCACATAAAAAGTGGAAAATGCCTCAGAGGGTGGTTGTTGTGCAGGAAGATGTTCTGCATTTTTAGAGAAAGGGGGATTTTTTACTGTTTTTAACAGTTCTGTGCTCTCTGGTCCACCGCGGCTTCGGCCGATTGTGCAGTGACAGCAGAGCTTTTCATTTCCTGATTGCCACTGATCCGCCGCCATTTTTTACAGGTCTGCGGTTCAGATGTTCTGCCACTCAGGCCTATAAAATTAGCAACAGGGTGCGGAAGCGCACAGCGGGTGTGCCAAAGGCAAGCCCGTCTGTCCCTGTCCTGGCCTCGACGTCGCAAGTCGCCAAAACTCCTGCTCTGCTGACCAGCCATTTCTCTCATCTTGGTAAGCTCCCTCTTACATTATTATTCTGCTGCCGAACTACTTTTAAAATCCACTAATTTTATTGCTTCCTGCAGTTCTCCACACTGTTGCCCCTTGTGTTTTCCCAACCTAGAGGGCCTTGCTTCCTGTAGAAAATGTAGATTTTCTTGATCTGCTACACCTTCTGCACCCGAAGCAAGGTAGAATCTTGTCCCCAATGCTATTCCTCTTATCTTATATTAAAGTAAGCAGTCGGTATCCTCCAAACACAGTACTCACCCCATGCCTTTTCATGACGTGAACTGCCACTTTGGGATCTTCTATCTTCTACTGCCCCAGATTTCTGCTTCTTTACAGAGACTTGGTTAAATGTGACTTCCCTCCCTCGTATCCCTCTTGCACTGCCTGATAATTATCAGTTAATTAGACTGGATAGGGAAGTCAGACCAGGTGGGGGATTTGACATTGAAGTTCAGAACTCAGCTAAGTTTCAAATCATTTAATTCTCCTTAGAGGAGTGGGCTGAAATCTGTATTTTCAAATTCGAGGTGTCATCCAGTCTCCATTGGAAGGGTGCTCTTATCTACTGGCCACCTGGTACAAAGAAAGACTTCAGTCATCTTCTGGCTGAACGTATTGCCCCTTTCATATTGTCCTCTTGTAATTTTCTTTTGCTGTGTGACTTTAATTTTCATGGGGAAGATTTTACTAACCCAGAGGTAACCCACTTTTTTGAGGACATAGAGATGCTGGGCGTTCACCAGATTGTTTCAAGTCCAACACATGTGGCAGGACATTGCTTAAATATGATTTTTACTAACTCCGCACTTCTAAAGAGTGAAGATCCTCTCCCATTCACTTGGGTAGACCACTATCCGATTAAGTTTCAGATTGACGGGATGGACGTCATGCATCAGCCGACCAATGTTAGCCTAAGGCCTATGGAGCTTGGCGTGCCATCTCGTTAGATGGGTTTACTAAGGTATTCAGCCCAGGAGCCGTGACTCCCAACTCAGATATTAATGAAGCACTTTCTAGCTTTTCTGAAGTTCTTACTTCAGCCTTTGACAAAATGGCTTAATCTAGGAATACCTTCTCCAGGTCACGTGCCCCATGGTTTTCTATAGAACTGACTACTCTGAAAGATGGCTGTAAAAGATTGGAGAGACGCTGGCACCATACTAAAACCCCAGATGATAAAGCTGCTAACAAATTGCTGTTATCCCAATACCATGCTCATATCAGGAATTCCAGAAGAAGGTATATATCAGGCAGAATCGAGAAGGAGGGGAATTCTACCAAAGAGCTTTATAAAGTGTTTGACGAGTTCAAGCTCCATGTCTGCATCTCGGATATCCCTATCTCACAACAATTATGCGACTCCTTGGCAGACTTCTTTGAGGATAACATCACAGCTATACATGAGAAATTTCCTTTTAGCCAGATTCAGACCAATTCAACCTTTTTAAGTCTGCCTCCCAAGGGAGCTATTCAGAACCTAAACCTTGCACCTTGGACCAAATGCAGGGGTAACTTATCAATGCCAAATTAGATTCACCTACAGACCTTTGTCCCACTAGAGTCTCTGTGAATCTTGCTACCTTGATAGCCCCTTCTATTCTTACGCTATTCAATCTCTCCCTTCAATCGGCCAAAATTCCAAAACCTTGGAAGGCTGCTCTGGTTCCCCCTATACTGAAAAAACTGAATGCCGATCCAAGCAGTCTGGCCAACTACCGCCCCATATCACTTCTACCTTTGATGGCGAAAATGTTGGAAAGCTGTGTCAATAAACAGCTCTGGTCTCTCACACAAGGGGTCAAATGGAAGTATATGCTACACAATAGAATACTCTATCCTATACTACTTCCAGGAATATAAGGCTCACACAGGATATAGTGTGGCAGGGTGCTCAACAATGAGAGGGCTGTGACAGGTGGGGGCACAACAAGTGTTTGGACGAAAACCCTCACTCACCCGAGGGTGACATGCTTTATCATTGGGTTCCTCCAGCACACTGGGACCGCAAGGTACCCAGTGTGGGCTACAACTTGCCCACAGGGAAGGAGCAGGAGTGTTTTTAAAGAGCACGTAAATGTTTGAATACCTCTAGGGTAGAGACGAGGGGCAGAGTGCAACAAAAAAAGTGTGTTAAAACTATCTCATTAAGGACAACAACCTTTATTCTTACATCCTACAGGCTAGAGGATAAAAGCAATGAGTTATGGATGTATACCCTGTGTTGTGGTCAATATGTTTCTGCCCTAAATGACATTAAATGTTCAAGGCATTCATCAGGACCATGATCTTCAGTCACTCTGCTGAAAAACGTGCATAAATAATAACGATTAAAAAATACTCAGGCCCAAACTCTTGACCAACCGTGCGCAGCAGTAGCAATCAGTTCGGTAGGTCAGGTGGCCCTGTGATAGAATGACAAAACAACATATCAAATAATGAATCAAGACACCAATATGCACCAACACCATATTGACAAGTGTATACCTCTTCCCAAAAACAGTTCATAGTGATCTTACCTATGAACAACGTGTATGGTCCAACTCTACCATCTACAGAGTCTCTCACCACGCAGACTCCTCTAGTAAGAGGTACAATAACAGATATCATAGATATGAACAACTGGCGCAACAGCCACATTTTTGATACTACTAGTGCAATGTTGATAGATAATTGCATCCATATTGTTATTATGAAAAGCGCTAATGTTCAATGTATTATGCAGAGCAATGCAGTATCATTTCTTACATTTAGATGAAGGAAATGTACTTAATTGCCCAGAGGCCATTGACTGTGCCATCATTTTAATATCGCAGGGACATCGTTACACCCCAGCGTTGATCTGTTAAAACTGTAGGCTATGGCACAAAGCAAATGCCAATAGCATGTAGCCAATGCCAAACTACTTATGTAAGGTGCATGTTTCTGAAACTATGTGTAGAAACCCAAGGACGGCATGGATATGCAGAGAACGCAATATGGAAAAGGATCAGCCCTAAATTACAGAATAGCCAAGCCACTTTCAAAACATTGGCATTATTATGGTCTAGTTGGTGACCCTCTGATTGCCGTGACGGTGTCAAGACTAAATGTGTCACCAGAGGTAAAAGCAACCTTGCTCACGGTGTCATTGCCAAAACTGCCACAATGTTCATGTATTTTGCCAGCATGACCTTTTCTTTCAAAACTGCCTCGAGACTTTAATTCGCATAGAGTGCACACAGCCCTAATCATATGGAGTAATAGTATCTACATTTGTATCCACCCCGTCCCAAGAATACAAGACAACACGGATAATGCGGACAACGGTCAGGCCAAACAGCTCGTCACACCCACCTTACGTATCGAGGTCCTGTACCATCGTGGATTCTGGAGGGAATGAATGGTCATGTGGTCCGGTGGTCTTATAAGGGCAAGAAGTTGCGCGTAGCCTCACGGAAAAGCGGAAGAGGGTGGTGCATCAGCATATTCAAAATGCGCGATGGGCCGGACTGCAACATGCGTAACGTTTGACGTCAAGGGAAACGTGCACAAGTGCAGTGGCCATGGCAACAGGGAAGGCCTCCTTAGGCTCTCATGTTTATAAATTAATGTAGAACAAGCACCTAATGCTACAAAGACTAGGAATAGCAATTAGGTTAAATGTGGTGATAACGAGTGTGCCTCTCAACAAGTAATTAGCGGCTACCAAGCGGCTCGTCGTGCTCAGATTAGTAAGTACGGGGCAGCATAGAAAAAGCACCTAACGCTATAAAACTAAAAATAGCAATACGGTGAAATGTGGTGATTACGAGTGTGTCTAATGGATAGAACAGTTGAGGCTACCAGGCAGCTCGTCATGCTCTAATGAGCAATAGGGTGGGACTGAATATAAAAATATACCTCCCATATAGATGCAAAGGTAGTCAACACACACGGTTCGCACCGTGGCCACTGGCAACTGATAAGGCACTTTGGTAAGGGCAATGTAACAACAGAGTTTACTAAAGTAGATGTTTTGGGTAAACAAGTATGGTATTTCGGCCCAAATCAGCACTGTCATAAGGCAAAGCCCTAAATCCACAAGGTGTCATGTAAAGCAATGAATTCATAGAGAGAGGGCTGTTCTAAGGTGCCATGGAGGGATTAAATTGTGCACCACGGTATGTCATCGTTCAGACCAGTGCGATGACTTCCCAGTCTGAACACCCACCGCTGTTCTCTGTGAAACAATATTGTATCTAGGGGCCCATATCTCTGTGGTAGTATGGCTTATCTAGGATGACCCATCTGAAATCCTCTTCTGTGTGTCCCGCATCCAAAAAATGGCGGGTCAGTTTGGTGTTGGATTTCTTACGTTTAATGGAACTCCTGTGTACAATCATTCTGGTTTTGACCTTACGAGTCGTCATGCCCACGTACATAAGATTGCAGGGGCACTGGATCAAATAGATTACTGCTTGAGAATTGCAATTAGTATGGTTGGTAAGTATCCAGGGAGTTTTTAAACCCAGATCCAGTTGTGTACTCCGTGTCGTCAGATGACACACCACACAGGAGCCACAAGGAAAATGGCCCTGTATGGGTGCCCCTGTCCTGATGGTACGAGGGATATCCATTGTAAGGGGCAGTTGTGGTCTTGTATGTACCAGGATGTTGCTCAGGTTCCTACTGCGTTTAAAGGCAAAGAGTGGTTTCTCACAAACTTTCTTAACTTTATTCAGAATGCAAAAAGAACAATTGATGGACAGAATGCAGAACAATGTCATACATTCACCCCAGTACAGAGATCTGGGCCTAAATCCATCAGTTTTTTGCTCACCATGCGATTCCAGTTTGGACCCAGCCATATGCAAATCAGTCTTGACCCTGCGCCCAATGGGAACAGTCCAGCCCGAACTGCCAGGCCAAGTCCTCCCTGGACTGGAATCAAGCATCCTAGGACCGGTTTCAGGCTTTCAGCCCTCATCAGCCAGGATAGCTTGACTCCAGTGGCATGAAGAGCACGGGACCCACGTCTGGGCATACCCGTCCCACTAGGGGTGACAAATGCAAAAAGAACAATTGATGGACAGAATGCAGAACAATGTCATACATTCACCCCAGTACAGAGATCTGGGCCTAAATCCATTGTTTTTTTGCTCACCATGCCATTCCAGTTTGGACCTAGCCATATGCAAATCAGTCTTGACCCTGCACCCAATGGGAACAGTCCAGCCTGAACTGCCAGGCCAGGTCCTCCCTGGACTGGATTCAAGCATCCTAGGACCGGTTTCAGGCTTTCAGCCCTCATCAGCCAGGATAGCGTGACTCCAGTGGCATGAAGAGCACGGGACCCACGTCTGGGCATACCCGTCCCACTCGGGGTGACAAATGCAAAAAGAACAATTGATGGACAGAATGCAGAACAGTGTCATACATTCACCCCAGTACAGAGATCTGGGCCTAAATCCATCGTTTTTTTGCTCACCATGCCATTCCAGTTTGGACCCAGCCATATGCAAATCAGTCTTGACCCTGCGCCCAATGGGAACAGTACAGCCCGAACTGCCAGGCCAGGTCCTCCCTGGACTGGAATCAAGCATCCTAGGACCGGATTCAGGCTGTCAGCCCTCAGCAGCCAGGATAGCTTGACTCCAGTGGAATGAAGAGCATAGGACCCACGTCTGGGCATACCCGTCCCACTCGGGGTGACAAATGCAAAAAGAACAATTGATGGACAGAATGCAGAACAATGTCATACATTCACCCCAGTACAGAGATCTGGGCCTAAATCCATCGTTTTTTTGCTCACCATGCCATTCCAGTTTGGACCCAGCCATATGCAAATCAGTCTTGACCCTGCGCCCAATGGGAACAGTCCAGCCCGAACTGCCAGGCCAGGTCCTCCCTGGACTGGAATCAAGCATCCTAGGACCGGTTTCAGGCTTTCAGCCCTCATCAGCCAGGATAGCTTGACTCCAGTGGCATGAAGAGCACAGGACCCACGTCTGGGCATACCCGTTCCACTCGGAGTGACAAATGCAAAAAGAACAATTGATAGACAGAATGCAGAACAATGTCATACATTCACCCCAGTACTGAGATCTGGGCCTAAATCCATCGTTTTTTTGCTCCACCATGCCATTCCAGTTTGGACCCAGCCAAATTCAGAATGTGCCAGTTGGAATTGACAGCCTTTTTGATAGTCTCACCTAGATGACTGTATGTACTCACACAGACCAGGCGATCAGAGGGAGTTTTGGGGTAGGTCTCTAACAGTGCGTCCCGGTTATTATTACGAGCCCTCTTATTTGCTCTACGCACCAAGTGAGAGGGGTATTGGCGTGCCAGCAGGTTCTGGCTAAGATTGTTAGCATGTTCGTGATACTTAGTTAATTCAGTACAATTCCTCCTCAGACTCAAAAGCTGCCCCACCTGGAGATTGTCACGAAGGGCTCGTGAGTGGAATAAACAGCTCATGACATTCTTGGAGGACCATAAGATTCTGGATCCCTCCCAATCGGGTTCAGAGCCTCTCACAGCACAGAGACCACACTGGTGGCTGTTACAGATTCTATACGCTGTACACTGGATGCTGGTTTTCCTGTCATGCGGGTGTTGTTAGACCTTTCAGCGGGATTCAACACCGTTTCCCATGCTGTATTGAACAGCAGGCTGCTGGCAATCAGTGTCAGGAGCAAGGCTCTTCTGTGGCTTGGAGACTTCTTTGAAAGCAGCACTCAAATGATCATGCATGGGCTCATTCAAATCATGCACTAGTTCCATCAGTAAGGGGGTGCTTCAGTGCCCATCTCTGAGTCTGACTTTGTTTAATATCTATGTGGCCGCCCAGCCCAGATTAATAAATCTTGTGGCTTTGATGTAATCTCATATGCCGATGACACCCAGCTGATCATTACGCTGGGGCAGAACATTGACAATGCGAAACATTGTTTTCAAGACTGTCTGAGGAAAATTGCGGCTTGGGTGACAACCAATTGTTTCCAGCTGAATGGTGAAAAAGCTGAGATCTTACTGTTTGGAAAAGCTCAGCTCCTCTGGACTCCCGACTGGTGGTCTGCGGACCTGGGGTCAGCTCCTTCACCATGTCATGCCATAAAAAATCTTGCCGTTAACTAGACCAGGAACATTCCACAGAGAATCACATTGTTACAAATTTGGTTCTTGTTTTGAGACTACAAGACTTCTGAGGACAGTCTTTCCTTGGCTACCATCTTATGCCAGGAGAAACGCTGGTCCATGCTTTGGGTATAAGCTGCCTGGATTACAGTAATGCGTTGTTTATGGCAGTTCATGACATCATACTATCCAAGCTCAAGGTGGAGAAAAATACTGCTGCCTGCCTGATCTGTAATCCCCCGACAGACTCCCCTCGGCTCCTATTCTGAGAGATCTTCATTGGCTTCCTGTCCAAAAGCGTATCTTTTTAAGACTAGCTGTCTCACCTTCAAGTCCTTGATGGACAATGCCCCTTTCTACCTAAGGATAAATTGCATCGCTACCGATCTTCTTGCACTTTAGGATCTAGCGATTAGGACCTTCTGATTGTCCTCCGTGTTCGCACTGCTAGATATGCTGGCAGAGACTTCTCCTTTGAGGCCCTAACTGCTTGGAATCAACTGCCTCTCCATCTTCGTTATTGCGCAGATTTCACTAAATTCAAGAAAATGTTGAAAACGTGGCTGTTTTAGTCTCTGGTGATTTGGTATGTGCTGGCTGAGCGCCGAGATATAACTTAGGGTATGATTAGTTGCACTTTATAAAGTTATAGTAGCATAACATAACATAAATAACATAACATTACTGCCTTCAACAAACAGTGTTGAAAAAGTCCAACATCATAGAGTTGGCAGCAACGCTCAAAAAGCCGCCTCCTACCAGCATTGGTTATAAGAAATCCACTGGAAACAACTAATAACAATGAAACAATGCAAAACCTTCCAGATCTGACTATTCAATGTACAAGGCCAGAACAACCGGCCGCTAGACTTGCCAATGGAAGTGCAACAACCAGAAACGTGAGATTGCATCCATACGGCCTTGAATCCCTCTAAACATGCATGAAAGAAGGACCAACTAACAGTGACAGGCACAATAAATTCCTGCTCTTGGAATGTAGCTGATTTCACATGGCGACTTGAAAATACTGAGGTAATTACCTACCTATTATCTCACGACTGCATTTGTCTTTAAGAAACACGGTGTGAATCAGAAGTTTCAGGTCCGCAATAGGACAAGTAAGAAAAGGTCACGAGCCTAGCTATTTTCATAAACCTCAACCACAAACTCAAAATAACTCTTTTATTTACTGAAAATAAATTCATGCAAGCAGAACAGCTAGAAAACTGGTGACTAACAGACAGGCAGACATCAATAATATTAATTAACATCTATATTAACCTTGCTTCAAAAAGAAAAAAAAAGCTACAACGGAAATATAATGATGATATATCATCATCACTGGATGAGTTGTTTGACATCCCCCCCATTCCCCCCCCAAGAGTACCGGAGCTTCTCCGTTACCAAGGAGAGTATCAGTACTCCCAGCATCAGGCCGGCATTTCAGGTCACAAATAGTCACCATGCTCACATGATGGCAATTTCACACCAGCAGTGATGCGCCACAGCAAAGCAATGTGTGACGTCACGTGCCAGGTAGCTGTGCAGGGGGAAGAAAGAGAAGCCCTTTAAAATGCACAATTTGCTCTGGCTTTCCCTTTCTTCTTTACCAGCGTGGGCAGCAGGAGAGAAAACAAAGAGCCATAGAATTCCGACGACAAGGCAGAGAAGAGAACCTGCAAGAGGCAGGTTTGCCACCAGCGCCAGTCAGACTGATAACCCAGCGAGGAACCTACTGCAACTCCAACATAGGTGAGTGCCCTGCGCGCTGTCCCTGCTCCAAGCACCACTGAAGGGGAAATGCTGTGGCGTAACGGCCAGAGCTTCCAACTTTGTGCAATGTAGCTGGTGCTCATGTAAAGTACTCCAATAATTTCGGGTTGAGTTCGCATTTATATAAAACTGCAAACAAGTACCACACTGCACAGCACCCACCCTGACACCTCTAATTAATTTTTTTTGATGCTGTGCCGAACTGTATTTGTAACACACAGTTGAATGCCGAATCGTATACAATAGCTCAGTCAAGGCCTATGACTGACTCACAAGTTCTTTGTAGCTACAGCTCCCAGAGTTGATCCTACACATACACAGCATGTGTAATGCAAGCAGCCTTCTGGCCTCAGTTTGAAAGCGGCTCACTTATGAACTGGAGTAATGAATGTCACATTTCCCTAGAACCACGTGGGTGGTGTTGCTGCACTGTGCTGAGTTTAGGTTTAGGTTTACGGGATTTATAGAGCGCATGGCTACCTGCAGGCATCCCAGCGCTATAACAGGTACGGCAGCTATCTGAAGTGAGAGTTAGGGAACAGCCAGGTCTTAAGTTTCTTTTTAAAAGACTGTTCGTTTCCGATCAGTCTCAACTCTGGGTCCAAGCTGTTCCAGAGTTTGGGCACCATGTGAGAGAATGATCTGCCACCCCACCTTGATCTCTTAATTCTGGTGGTGCACATCAAAAAATTCGACCCTGATCTGAGGCAACAGCGGGGTGAGTAGGGGGAGATCAAAGTTCGTAGCATATCTGGGCCTCTACCATACATGGCTCTGTGTGCCAGGCAGAGGGACTTAAATTTGATCCTGGTCTGCACGGGGAGCCAGTGCAGCTCTCTCAATGGCGCGCTGACTGACTGGTTCCTAGGTATCTTGAGAAGCAGTCTACCTGCCGCATTCTGAACAACCTCTAGCCTATTGGTGACGTATTTAGGTGACCCAAGGTATAGCGAATTGCCATAATTGAGTCGCGAAACCACCAAGGCTTGTACCATGGTCTTTCTTGAGTTCTCTGGGATTAGGCTCAGAATTTTCCTGATCATCCGGAGGATACCAAAACATATACCCTCCAATTTTTTGGCTTGCGTCTCCATAGTTAGATTCTGATCGAGCCACATACCCAGATTTTTTATGGAGCATTTCGGAGTTGGGGGGGGGACCCCAGTTTGCTGGCCAGGGGATCTCTAAGCGAGGGCTGAAATTGCTGCCCAGGATCATGAGCTCGGTTTTATCCCCGTTCAGCTTGAGACTACAATCAGCCATCCAATTTCCTATTTTTTCCAGACACGGCATTAGTTGCCTATGGTTGGAATTAATAGAGTCAGCTATTGACACTACTAGTTGGGTGTCATCGGCATATGACACGATGGAGAGTCCAAACTCCTGTACTATATGGGCCAATGGGCTCATATAGACATTAAAAAGAGTCGGGCTCAGGGAAGATCCCTGAGGCACTCCCCAAGGGGCTGAGAAAGTGTCTGACAAGATGCCGGCCTCCATACACTGAAAAGATCTGTCATTCAGAAACGAGGCCTCCCATTGGTTGGCTGTACCTCTAATCCCAATGTTTTTGAGCCTATTGACAAGAATTTTGTGGTCTACCGTGTCGAAGGCCGCACTTAGATCTAATAACACAATAGCTGCGGCCCTTCCCTGATCTAATATGCTTTTTAGTTTTTCGGTGACCATAAGTAGAGCTGACTCCGTACTATGCTCCGGCCGAAATCCCATCTGGGTCTGGTGTAGAATGCCATTTTCTTCCAGAAACTGTGAAATAGCACTGTTCACATGCTTCTCCGCGATCTTTCCCAAAATTGGCAGTAATGAGATCGGGCGATAGTTTGCCATGACCGCGGGGTCAAGTTGAGGTTTTTTTAATAACGGTTTTTACGATGGCATGCTTCCACTCCTTAGGTACTATCCCTTCTTCAAGAGATAGAGAGATGAGGTTGGTCAGTTGCGTCAAAACACAATACCCCCTTGAGCAAGAATGTGGGCGGTGCAGGGTCTAAAGGGGACCCTGACTTAATGTTCCGTAAAAGGGAACCCGCCTGTTCTTCGCTTAATTTAGGGTATGAGAACATGGCTGGGGGCAGAGAGTTGTTGTTTGCTCTATACTAGAGGGAAGTATCTGTGTGCTCTTAGGGACTGTGATTACTGCCGGCTTCTGGCTCATATTTGAGTGAAGGGAATTATAAATCTTTTCCACCTTACTCTTGAAGAAGTTATTCAGTGAGGGAGACTGGCAGAGGCACCAGAGGGTGCAGAGGTACCAGGGGGTAGAGATGCTGTACACTGAGGGTACATAAGTGGATTTACCACAGGCTAGAGATGCAGTGCATTGAGGGCACAGAAGCAGAGATGTCATAGGGTTAAGCTGCAGTGCACTGAGGGCGCAGAAGCATTCAAATGTGATTCAAGTGTCACTTGTGCAGAGGCAATCTTCATATATGCAACATTTTAAAGAGAATGTTAAATGTATCCTTAATACATGCAAGGGCACCCACAATACATTGCAGAGTAAAGCAATTTTTCATCATTCGCACTCAAAAAAATTCTTGAGCACTTTAATGTTTGTCATTAGCCCTGCCCATAGTCCTGTCTCTAGCCCCGCCTCTTTGCCACAATTCTCCCAGGCCACAGCTCAATAGGATGAGTACCAGCACTTTTTTCCCATTTAAAGCACTGTTGTTTGGGATCCGGAAAACTTTACGGCCAACATCAAAAAGATATAAGATAGGAGCAGATCTTATTAAAAATCTTCACTCACCATCCTTGAGAACCCTTTACGGTAGGTTTTCAAACAACAAGACTGCTAAATCGATGCATTTTTCGCACAGAAAAGCTTCAGTCTAGGATTATATTTTGTTCGACCTCTCACTTTCTGTATTTGTCACGACCTTTCAAATCATTAAAAGACTGGAGAGCGATCACATGGCACAGGTGTCCTTGATAACTAATATTATCAGCCCATCAACGAAAATTACAAGCCAAAGGACACCTTTGTGACAGACAACTTAAAAAGATTAAAATGGCAGGACACCGAGCAAAAGCTTTCAGTGATGCCCAGCGCCTACATTCCCACTTTGCCACCTCTCAAACTGACTCGCCATTCGGCTCTACTAGGTGGATCAAATTATGGAATGACTTTTTAGAAGATATGACATTGAACGATGATAAAAACATAACAAGCGACTTCAAAATGGAATAAAAGGCTAACAACCGCGTGAACTCTTGGTTCACTATAGAATTAATAGAACATAGAAGGACGCTGCACAAAGCAATTAGACGGATCACTGACAAAATATCGACGGACCGAATATCGAGATAGCAAAATATCGACGCAAAAACATCGAAGTCAAGAATATCGACATCCTATCTACATCATGGTAAGTACAAAAATATCGAGAAAAAAATATCGATGTCAAAAATATAGTTGTAAAAAATATTGCTTTTTTAAATGTTAAAAAAAAATGTAAAATAAAGTAAATAATGCATATAATTAAAAGAAACATAGTTAAAAATATTAAAACATGTTTAAAAATAATAACTAATACATATAATGTTAAAATAAATTAAACATATACATATATAAAATAATATATATACTTACTCCACAAAGTGCAACAGTAGGGAAAGTGTTGGATAGCGTAGGGGTAAAAATTACTATTCCAACTCCAAAGAGTGCAACAGTAGGGAAAGTGTTGGATAGCGTAGAGGTAAAAATTACTATTCCCACTCCAGAGAGTGCAACAGTAGGGAAAGTGTTGGATAGCGTAGGGGTAAAAATTACTATTCCCACTCCAAACAGTGCAACAGTAGGGAAAGTGTTGGATAGCGCAGGGGTAAAAATTACTATTCCCACTCCAGTGAGTGCAACAGTAGGGAAAGTGTTGGATAGCGTAGGGGTAATAATTACTATTCCCACTCCAGTGAGTGCAACAGTAGGGAAAGTGTTGGATAGCGTAGGGGTAAAAATTACTATTCCCACTCCAGAGAGTGCAACAGTAGGGAAAGTGTTGGATAGTGTAGGGGTAAAAATTACTATTCCCACTCCAAAGAGTGCAACAGTAGGGAAAGTGTTGGATAGCGTAGGGGTAAAAATTACTATTCCAACTCCAGAGAGTGCAACAGTAGGGAAAGTGTTCGATAGCGTAGGGGTAAAAATTACTATTCCCACTCCAGTGAGTGCAACAGTAGGGAAAGTGTTGGATAGCGTAGGGGTAAAAATTACTATTCCCACTCCAGAGAGTGCAATAGTGGGGAAAGTGTTGGATAGCGTAGGGGTAAAAATTACTATTCCCACTCCAGTGATTGCAACAGTAGGGAAAGTGTTGGATAGCGTAGGGGTAAAAATTACTATTCCCACTCCAGTGAGTGCAACAGTAGGGAAAGTGTTGGATAGCGTAGGGGTAAAAATTACTATTCCCACTCCAAAGAGTCCAACAGTAGGGAAAGCGTTGGATAAAGTAGTGGGTTAAAAATAACATACTTATAAATTAAATACATTTTGTAATTAAATAATGATTTATTAATAAATTAACAATAAATTAATTGAAAATACCAATAAATTAAAATTAATAATTACTTTAATAACATTACATTACTTCCCATCCTATTCCCCAATAAACACACAACGCACTCCGCATAAAATTTCACACAATTAATTTAATTACCAATTAATAAATCAATAAAAATTAATTACCAATTAATAATTAATTAAAAATAAATTAATTATCAATACCAATAAATAACTAGTATTAAAAATTAATTTCCAATTAATAATTATTTAACAATAAATTAATTATCAATACCAATTAATAATAATTAATACAAATTAATTACCAATTAATAATTAATTAACAATAAATTTATTATCAATTCCCAAAAATAAAAATTAAAAATTACTTAATTACAATTAAGTTACTTTCCACCGTATTCCCCTATAAGCCCACAACCTGCTCCAATAATAAATTAATACAATTAATATAATTATCAATTAATCAATTAATAAAAATTCATTGCCAATTAATAATTAATTAACAATAAATTAATTATCAATACCCAAAAATAAAAATTAATAATTACTTAATTACAATTAAATTACTTCCCACCCTATTCCCCTATAAACCCACAACCCGCTCCAATAATACATTTATACAATTAATATAATTATCAATTATTCAATTAATAAAAATTAATTACCAATTAATAATTAATTAACAATAAATTAATTATCAATACCAATAAATAAAATTTAAAATTACTTAATTACAATTAAACTTCCCACCGTATTCCCCTATAAACCCACAACCCGCTACAGAACTAAAACGCAAAATGTAATTAAAAATAATTAATAATTCCTAAAAATTATTATTGAATTTACTATAATTAAATTACTTCCCACCCTACTCCCCTATAAACGCACAACCCGCTATGGTACTAAAACGCATAATTTACTTTAAAAAATGTACTAACTTCTAAAAAATTTATACATATATTTAAAAAAACAGTACAATACTTAACAAAAATATAGAACACATACATATAAAATACATACTAAAATACATAACACTAATATAAACATCGATATTATTAACATCAATATTTTTGCTATCGATATTACTAACTTCGATATTAACAAAAACGATATTTCTTACCTTCAGGTCGATATTCTTGATTTCGATATTCTGTCCCCACGATATTTAAAACTCGATATTAATGTAGATCGATATTAAAAACTCGATATTATGTCTGTGCACCAATAAGACATCACATGAAAACCCCCAAGACAGCAAGCCAAATCTTTATCAAAACTGAAATTAATACAAAAATCTTACAACACCTCAATTTGGAAAGCCAGAAACAATGCCAAAGAAAACGTATGGCCACGTAAACATATTGCAATAGAGGTAACTCCTAGTAACTCTGGGCAACAACCAGTTATCTCTTCAAAATTAACATCGAAAAATATCTCAACTGTTCATTGGAACTTGGAGACTGAACTGTAATTATATTGGCACAAAAACGTTTTGAAGCCTTTGTACAATGTTTTATCTTTGCCATGATCAGAAATTAGTTATTTTTAATTACATGAAGACTCAAAAGAAGACTCAAAACCTCACCAGTGTGGCCTAAGCTTGGTCCCTGCTGCTGTTCACAGCAAATGCTAGCGCTGCCAGAGGTGAGCGGGGCAGCAGTGCAAGGCCTGGGCTTTCACATTTCATTTCTCTTACTTTTAATATGCAGCTGAGAACGTTCATGTCTTGAGTCCCTACAAAGCTGCAAAATGAATAGCTTATTCACTGCGTTAGTGCAGTCGCGGCTGCTGCCTAGAAGCAGGAGAGGGGCGGGTGGGGCGAAGGGGCAGCGGGGTGAAAAATCAAGTTAAAAAGAAATTTGCATTGTGATTGGTCTGCGTGCCATGACACGGCGCTCAGCCAGGGGTTGGAGAGGTGGGCCCGTTCTCCATGCAGGCTGTAATGCAGCCTGCATGGAGAACAGGGAAAGTGCGCATGACTGTTTTGGGCGGCCCGAGAGGGACGACCAAACAGTCATTGCGAACTTAAGAGTGTTCTACACTCCTTCCTTGCTCTGCAGCCTCACCCCACCCCCTCACGCACACTGCCGCAGCAGGAGGACAAAATAAAATGATAATACCATTACGTTATTATCATTTTTTTCCCTTTCTTTTGCTAGCAGAGGGGCAACACTCCTTCGCCTTAGCAGAGGAGCCATCACTGTGTTATTTTACTGGGGGACTGCAGGTGCCACTACCCTTCAGGCCGGGGGCGCACGACCCCTCTGTTTCTGTCCAGACGGAACAACACTTCCGATTCCAAATCCCTTAAGAGCTCTGTGCTGCACAGAGCATGCCGGGTTCATACAGCCTTTGGGCTATCAGTCAGAGACGTTTTAAGGCATGGGCAAAGTGGGCCGTGGCCCAGGGCCCCAGCCTTTCAGACGGCCCCCTGATAGACCCAGCTATGTTCTGTGGAGAGTCTTGCCCTGATGACCTTAAATAATTCTTAAATAGATTGTTTCAAATACCATTTTCCTTTAATTTATTTTTAATGTGGGTGATGTGTGAGAGTCTATTACAGAGAAATGTTGTGCTTATGTTGGCTGGTAGATAACGGTGGTGGGCAGGGGAAAGTGCAGGGTTAGGAAAAAAAGAAAGAAAGAAAAGCAAAGTTTCCTGGATGTCCCTGTCATCACTTCTCCTCCCGGAGGAAGCACCCAGCCTCCCAAAATCCCCTAACCAATCACAACGCTGCCTTAAGCAGCGCTGTGATTTGTCTGAACGCCGTGGTTCGGCACTCAGACAGGGGCTTGGAGGCTGGGCATGTTCTCCACCAAGGCTGTATAATACAGCCTGTGGAGAACATTCACAGTGCACATGATGTTTTGGCGGGCCCGAGACGGCCGTCCAAAGCCTCATGCGCACTTTAGATGCAGCCACCACTCCTCCTCTGGCCTCGACGTCAGGGTAGGCTGGACCACGCCACCCTATCAATGGGGCTGCACTGCAGTGCAACTGCAATAGTAAAAATAAAATGATAATAACGGACGTTCCATTATTATGATTTTATTTTTACTTTGCACTGCTTTAAAGCAGTGGGGCGATGCTCCGCCGCCTTAGCGGAGGAGCCGCCCCTGGCAATATCCATAAAAAAGTTTCTTTTAGAGCAAAACAGGTTCGACATATGAGAAATGGGAGAGTGTCACAGAGATTATTTGCAGTAATATTAGTGAACTGCTGCTGTGTTACAATATTGAATACACACATCACTATCCCTGAATATTAGATGTGAACACATTTAGAATTTGGACAAGTGTGCCTGTTCACTGTCAGTGACCTGGCCAAAGAGGGCATGAAATAGCTGAAACTGGCTCATAAATTCAAAGCATGGGCCCCCAAAAAACGTTTGGCCCAGGGCCCCCAAAATTGTTCAAATGTCCCTATTATCAGTACAAGTCACAAAAAAACTCTGGGCGTAAACAAACCTCTGTGTGAGCTATGTAACCCATAAGATATGTCTCCTTGGCAAGGGCAAGCAGCAGGTAGGATTCGGTGTCAGTGCCACAAGTTGGAGCAGAATTGAGGAGGTTTCCATCAGGTCAAGCACACTCTAAGATTCAACACAGAATTCAATTTAATTGCATTACAATCTCGGGTGCTTGAAGCGATGCAGTAAAAATTATAAAATGTGTTAGTCTGACCCAAGATGGGTGGCACTTGACAGGGCTGAATCTGTGCATGCATTCTGATTACCTCTGAATTATTTTACTGTCTGTAGTTATGTGTGCTCAATGGTTTACTTTAACTCCTCCCTGAAAAGATTATTTTTTTAAATTAACCACCATACAAGATCACAACTTAGCCGCAGATGAAAAGAAAGTTATTTTGTGAATTTGAACGGATCCACAAAGTCTCAAAGAATATAATTATATTGAGAAAAAGGTGAAATGCCCTGATGAAACCGACATTTTTAGGAATGCTTGCTATGATTTACATATGTATTTTTCTCCCACTGTGAATGTAGCAAGATATCGAGTTACATTTTTCCAGAGGAAATAGAAAGAACAAATAGATGACTAACTATCTCTTTGGGACTCTCGAGGAGGAGTTTGTCAGCGACCAAATCATCATAACTTTGCTATATAGGAAAGATCATGGACACGTGGTGATTCTTCTCTTAATAAGGGCTTTTTCGCCATTATTAGGAATACTAAATTGATTGGGAGATGCGGACTTGTGCCTCCAAACTGACGAGACGAATGGGCATTTTGAACGCAAGCCGTCAAATTTCAATGGGCTGGATGAGGAATCACTCAAACTGGGCTGCAGCCATGGGGAAGATGAGCACATGTGCTTCCACACTCCACTGAGAGACTTCCAAATGGACACGTTTCGCCCAATTATATAGTTTGATTTATGTATGGTTTTTGATTTGGGGCGTTTGGCAGGGGGCTAAAATGTCACCTGTCCTAGGCACACTTTTGAAACTTTATGCTTGTTACTTTAAGTTTGTTTTTGTGAAGCCTTTGTGTGTAAATTGTTATTGGTGGAGGATGCTTAGGTTCAAGAGACAGCCACTGTACTTACATGCTCGCTACTGGGTACAGGGTGCTGGGGTCACCTTGGGTACTTCACCCATCACTTGGCACACACACTATCACTATACACCATGGGGGCATACTCTCAAGGACTTATCGCCGAGTTAGCGGCACTTTATCGCAGCCAAAGTTGTGATAAATTCATCGCACCATTCACAAGCTGGTGCTAACAGCCGATATCACCAGTTTTCCTGCGATAGCAGCCGCAAAAAACATCGCCACGGATGACACTGGCAACTAACGCTAATGAGATGCAGAGTAGGCGTTCCCGTGCAAAAAGCCGCGGAAACACCACTGCGCAACATTCTCAACGGCCAGCCAGATCGGCGATAAGAATCAAAAACATGCGATAAGGCGCGTTAGCAGCAAGGATTTAACACCTGCTCCTACCTGGTGTTAAGTCGGACGACAACCTGCACCATGAAAGGGAGCCCAGCCCACAGCCACACCTGAAGAACAACAGATGCCATGGAGCCACTGATCATGCAGCTCAGAGCCCCAAGAGGGCCACAACACCCACCGCCACCCCCCCCAGACAAAGATATTTCACATCTACCTTACAAATTCATGAACACAACAATTTGCCTGATGTCGCACAAGTACAACAATTAACATTCATGTGTGGTCAGAAAAAGGAAAAACATTCATACATCTTAGAATTTCAAAAATTATTATTTTATTCAAATTTAACTCAACACTAATAAGTGGAAGAGTCATGGCGGGTCTTCTCTGGACAATCTGCAAGTCAAAGCCTGCAAGACAAAATTGAAGATACGAAGGTGCGTCATGCGCTCAACAAAGGACAGAGAGAGAGGGAAAGAAATGGAGAGAGAAAGAGAGTGAAAGAGAGGGAGGGAGAGAAAGAGAGAAAGGGGGAGAGAGGGAAAAGGAGAGAGAGAGCAACAGAGGGAGAGAGAGACAGTGAAAGAAAGAGAGGGAGAGTGAGAGAGAGAGAGAAAGAGAGAAAGAGAGAGAAAGATAGAGAAAGAGAGGGAGAGAGAGAGACAGTGAAAGAAAGAGAGGGAGAGAGAGAGAGAGACAGTGAAAGAAAGAGAGGGACAGGGAGAGACAGTGCCGACACTGCGCACCCAGGCCTCACAGCTCACCTGCTGCCACCGGTGTGTCTCCAACCACGTGCCGGTATACACTGCAGTCCACCAGGTCCCTCATCTGAAACAGAGTCCACAGCTAATGATGGCAGAGTACATATCATTGCACACGGCAACATCGCTTGGCCGCCCCTGCGCACACAGGCTGCTGCACCCCAGCCCCTCCCGCCGCTCAGCGGGGATTGCCCGCCCCTGCGCACCCAGGCCTCACTGCTCACCTTCCGCCACCGGCACGTCTCCAAGAGGGCCCACCACGTGCCGGTGCAAGCTCCAAGCCCGGGGCCCGCGACCTTGGCAGCCTCCACATCACACATCCCCGCACCGTGGTCCACCAGGTCGCGCACTTGATTCTGGGTCTTGATTTTGCAATGGCAGAGATCATATCAGTGCACACGTCATCATCGCAGGCTGCACACCCGCTCAGCTCTATAGGTGCCAATAACTCCGTGAACCGCGAGGCAACGCCATGTGGCGGTAGGCCCGCGCTGCCCGCTGGCTCAGGCCTACACTGCGGTCCACCAGGTCGCACACTTGATTCTGGGTCTTGATATTACAATGGCAGAGACCATATCAGTGCACACGGCATCATCGCAGGCTGCACACCCGCTCAGCACTTCAGGAGCCCCCACCTCAGTGCACAGAAAGTCACCGTCCCGTGGCGGTAGGCCCGTGCCGGCCGCAGTGTAACCGGTGCCACCGACTCCGTGCAACGCAAGTCATGGACCCTATATGATTGAGTCTCGTCATATGGCAGGCGGACGCAGCCATGTCACCTCAGGCAGTGGGGAAGAACTGGGACACGTTGCGTCATCGTCGTCCCCCTTTATATGTAAGCTGAGTGGGCTGGCTCGGCGTTCGCTAGGCCAGCATAGGGGTGTGAACAAATATCCCTGGCTTCTGGGCGTGGTTCATATCTGGGCTGCACAGGAAACCAACTGATGCGTGTGTCTCTGTTGCTGTGTCTGCGCCACATGGCCCGCAATCGACAATGTTGCAATGTTGCATGCACCCGGAGGGCGTCCGCGCACTAAGGGATTGTACAAGGAGCGCAAGACCGCTCGGGGTCTTGGCTCATACATGCCAACTGTTGTGTGTGTTCATCGCTTTTGGTGCACCATAAGCCCAAGGCCTAGCCTCAATTGCAGCGCGAAAGCCACATCACATTCCCAGGATACAAGCAGTAGTCAGACTAACATTAGGGATGAAAGCCCCTTTGTCTCAATACAGAAGGCGGAAGGACATCTGCACCTCCGACCTTGGAATTGCATGCGGCAGGCAGCCCCTGAGAGAGATACCATGGCAGATGATGACGACTAACAATCATAGCGTGGAGTGCACACCTTGGTAACCCATATTTTAATATTCAATCTTTGCGCTGCTCCTAGGCAATAAGTTCGGGCGTGCAACCCTGTAACGTGCTCCGTCCGTGCACGCAATGCAAAACACCACAAGAGCTCCCAACCATGTAGGCACCGGGAGCATGAGGGTGCACAGCCCAATATACCAACGTTAATCCATATACATCATCTTTTTCTTATGCTAATCCATTTGTTCGAAAAATTGTCTCAAGACAGTGATCCAAGTTTCAACTTAATGTTTTTATTCCATAATTTCAACAGGTGCCCTCAGGCTTTCCTCGAGCACATCATAATTCAATCCTCTTCATGAGACCAAGTAGCGGTTAAAAACGAGAGTAAAAAACCCAATGCATTTCGGGCTTAGGTGCCCTTCTTCGGGGTAACTGTATATATAAAAAAACACAATATACAATCAGTGTAGTCATACTCAAATGCCATTATATCAAGACAGTTAATTCATTCGTTTGATCCAGAAAGAGAGTACACAATTTCTCACAGTAGTGTGAGTACAAATTGGTGTTACAAAGAATAAACATATTTCAACTCGTTATACAGCCTAACGCTGACATATCTAAAAACCCCTCACCACTCCCCCAAAAAAGAAACCTCATATACGCTATCACCTGTATGTCTCAATTGTCCTCACATATGTTTTACCTGCCGCGCAGCACTCATCCCGCTCTCTTCCATCTACCAGTATTCAAATCTATCTGTGCTTTGAGCGATTCCGGTTTTTAAGCAGAAATTTGTACTCACACTACTGTGAGAAATTGTGTACTCTCTTTCTGGATCAAACGAATGAATTAACTGTCTTGATATAATGGCATTTGAGTATGACTACACTGATTGTATATTGTGTTTTTTTATATATACAGTTACCCCGAAGAAGGGCACCTAAGCCCGAAATGCATTGGGTTTTTACTGTCGTTTTTAACCGCTACTTGGTTTCATGAAGAGGATTGAATTATGATGTGCTCGAGGAAAGCCTGAGGGCACCTGTTGAAATTATGGAAAAAAAACATTAAGTTGAAACTTGGATCACTGGCTTGAGACAATTTTTCGAACAAATGGATTAGCATAAGAAAAAGATGATGTATATGGATTAACATTGGTATATTGGGCTGTGCACCCTCATGCTCCCGGTGCCTACATGGTTGGGAGCTCTTGTAGATGATGACGACTCCCACACTACACACAGCACTAATGAAAGATCAACGTATCCACACCCCACACACAGAAGTCCCTGCTCGAGGTACTCCTGCATGGAATGGCCTTGACACTTACGTACAGGACAACCCATACGTCCAAACTCTGCATACTCATATGACTCATTGCTCCAAGCTGTGGCATATCATCCACATAACAGCCTCAGGTCAGAAGACTGCCGGTTCTACGTGAGCGAACAACGTAATGTCAGAACATCCAGGGCGCATGCACAACGCCTGTCACGTGGAACTGTACCGTGACCGTATGCTGCATTTGTTGGGGGCACTGCCACTGGGAGTGTTGCGCGTCAGTTACCGTCTGAGCTTCCGTCTTGCGTACGTCACCTGCGTCCAGCCCTGGTTCCACTGTCGATCATGCATATTCGAGTGGCCCATGGATGTCTGCCTATCCAACACAACGGTAGCTGAACTGGATTATGACATGTGTGTGTGCCCCCTGTTGGACCACGACCAGGAGTGTAACCGTGATACCCGTTCATGGGATGCCTTGGTATCTGGCGTATGTGCTGGCAGTTGGGCATGTGAGATTGCACAATTCCTCGTGTGCAGTGACCACATCGAAGCGCTCCCCTATTGGGCTGTGTTGCGGATTGGTGAAACGGCGTCGACGGAGCACATCTGTCCGGACCAGCTAATGGATTGGCTCGCCCAGTGTACGTTGAAGTCGACAACGACGTACTCTTGGAACTGATTGCCCATGAAGCTGCGCTCGCTTTCATGGACGAGTAACTACGTTCCTGCAGCCACAAAAGATTGTAACCCATAGCACAGGTCCCAACACCCTTTTTCATCTTGGAGAAATGGACACATATCCCACCATAACAGTGGACATGGCTGCATTCGCCTGGACTCAGAATGCATGTGCGTACAAAACTGCGGGTTGACACACACCTGTGCAAGGTGAGTGGACAGCGGTGCCTGGCAACGTTCCTCAACCTGACACACCGCTGGAGGGAGAGTACACACATGGCAATGTAGTACTACATGTGACCTTGTTGGACTCCTTCACCTGCTCACTGTCAGCAGAGCAGACAGTCAGCGCAGTCCGGTGGTACAGGACTATGCAGATCCCATGGGCTGTGAGTGGTGTCCCCTGACACGGTGCAATGAGCATTCGCCAAACACCACATGACTCGTCCAGCAAGGCAAGGTGGGCTGAGACCGTTGGCATCCGTAATGATTGGTGTTCATTTGTGCCTCCCCATGTCTTGCACCTCTACATGTTCCTTTGCTGCCTGTTAGTGTATGATGCATTGGTCTGCATGTTGTGGCCCTTGTCTTGCCCGTACTGACACGCACATGCTAATAAATTGTACGCAACTTCACTAGTGTTCAACTGTGATGAGTGTTGATTAGCATGCCAAATCGTGTGCCTCAATGAGCATTGTCCGTACACAGGGAGGGACTGACTGACGCATTTCACTTAGGGGTGGGTCCCTATTGCCAGCTCCACCTCTGTGAGCCAGACATTGTGGTTGGGAGAGTTGCTGGTAGACCTGTGCGCCTATGTGTCTTCAGCAATGTGAGTATGGTGTCCAACTTCTTGCCATGTGGATCAATGTGTTGCATCAAACCAGGCTGTGTCCACACAGTTGAGTGTGTGTAGGTATGCGAAGAGATGTTCTGTTGTCACATGTGATGTGGGACACTACTTTAGGCCTCCTACCGACTTTGACATTTTTGAAAACACAGCCCTATTTAATACATGGACGTGGGGCTACGTTGGGGGGTCGCGAGATTGTTGTTCATGATCAATGAGGCCACAGCTAGTTCACACCTTCACAGTCATCTAATTGGCCATGTGTGTCACGGTCAAACATGCGCATTGATGTCATTTCCCAGGGTGTACCTTTTTGTGCAATCAATGTCCCTACAGTCATCCATACTGTTATACTTGATTGAACATAGACATGACACATCTGTGTGATTAGGAATGTTTTATTTACATCCTGTGGAGTATCGGAGCTGGAGCAGTACATGGCCATGCACACCCCACATTACATGGTTGCCCAGTGGAGGTCCAAACAGAGACCTTTAGGGGATGACAAGTTAATCGGTAGAGGAAGGGTTGAGTCCGCAGCCTGTTTGCTGTGTCATTAGTAACCAGAGCAGATATGGCAGTCCATGTCGGGGTCCAGGTGAATGTCGCAGAGTGTTCTGGGGGACAGTGGAAGGTGTTGTACCAGGGCATGATGCAGAAGGCTGTACCAAGCAGAAACAGGCCATATGGCGGGGGATGAATGCTACAACCTCCTTTTTGACACCGAGTCATTAACATCCACATCTTCGTCCTCTGATATGTCTTCTGTGTCAGGTGTGCCAGGTGTGTGTGGTGGTGTTATGGCTGCATCACTGTGTGCCACTGACACATCAGGGGGCGGAGATGTGTGTGTCGAAGTTCCTGCAGCAGTCATCTGGGACAGGCTCTGTGGCAGCAATGGCAAGATGAGGATCTGAAGGCATGGTAGATCCCAGCTACATCTCGCTGGTGTTCAGCCGTGGCAGCCATCCTTCCTGCCTGCATCCGCTCCATGTTCTCCATTGTCCTGCGCATCTGTGCCAACTCTGTTCTGTCGTCGCTGGTGCCTCTCTGACTAGACAGTTCTTGTATCCGAGTAATGGCTCCAGCGAGGTCAGCCAAGGATTATTGTAGGGCATGGAGCAGACTGTGGGTGTCCGTTAGGGACTGTAAGTGGTCCCTGATGGGACTAAGGCACCCACGAATGGCATCTAGTTTGGCTGCCATGAGGTCGAAACCCACCCGCGCCTGTTCAGCCAGCCCCCTCTGGCAGTCTGACACATGGCGTTGGAATGCCATGTATTCTTCGGTGAGGTGCTGGGAGCCAGCCGTGGTGGTGGGTGCTTCCTGCTGTGTGGTCTGTGCAGGGCGTGGGATCACCTCGATGCAGCTGGGATGCCCTGCTCCTGGAGGTGGGGTGCGGAGGCTGTCCATGAGCCGTTGGAGGGTGTCGGAGCAGATGGCCAGGGGGTCCTCCTCATCATCACTGAAGAGATGTCTGGTCTGCTCTGCAGGAGGTGTTGATTGTCCCTCTGCAATGTGAAGGGGAGATGCAGGTTAACAGTGTGTTCCATGTATGTGCACGCATTGTACATGTTTACATACAGACTGCATGACAATGTACATTGTGACTGTTTTGGAGGAGCTGGGTATTTGATGGGAGACAGTGGACATTTCGACTACATGATGGATGTGAGGTTGTACTCGTACATTATCATCTGACAGTTTCCTGCTATGCCTGATGTGGTTGGCCAGTTTCTACGCACATGCGGCACCAGTTGTGTCCTCTGTTCTGTGGTGTAGGTGTGGCACTTTGTACCACATTGTCGTCAATGTTGATGTGCTGTGATTGCTATGTGTGTGTGCTGCATTGTGGGAGAGTCGCCCGTGCAGCTCTGATTTAGCGGCCCCTTATCCCTTTGAGGTGGTGTGCCTTTGACTTGTGTGCTTTTACAGTGCTGAGATGTTGACGACTTGGGTCATTTGTGCTCTTGGACGGATTTTGGACTCTTGTGCATTGTTTGTCTGCAGATGTGTTGTTGACGTCAGGGGTTGTATGTGCACGTGGATGTTTCAGGGTGTGACCTGCTCCTTTGAGGATGTTATCCACACTGGGCCACCTCAGTGTCGTGGCGTGCACCATGTCATGTATTTTGACTGAAGCCATGCTATTGGTCATGCTGTGTCACTTGCATTGTCAGTGTGGCTCACAGAGCCGCTGCTTTGCTGGGTTCAGCACATGTGCATGGGTGGGTTGTGAGATTGGTGAGGGGGGGCATTTGTGCACATGGTGGACGGGGGCCTACTTGGTGTTCCTATGTGTGCTGCAGTGTGCCAAGGCCATCAGGGACATGTTCCACAGTCATTGTGGGTGTGCAGTGTGCTACACATAATTGTGCATGTGTGCCATTGTGCCCGTCTCCCCCCGTCCCCCCAGTCCCTGGTCGTTACTCACCCTGTTGCTGTTGGGTCAGGTCATATCGAGCAGTGTCCAGACCCCCAACTCCTTGCACCGTCTCCGCACTGATGACTCTGGCCACCATTTCCTCCAGCTCATCCAGCTCCTCCTGTGGCGCAGGACTCCCACCTCCAGTCGCCGTTGCTGCCTTCCGGTTGGCAGCGAGTTTCTGCTTGGTTTGGCTTTTCACATCATGCCAGCACCTCTTGACCTCCTCCATTGACCTTCTCAACACTCCGACTGCATTCACGTTGTTCACGATGGACTGCCATATTTCCGTTTGTGTTGCCGATGACACAGTGGATGTGACGAACAGTTGTTGGTAGTGTTCTGTCACCTCCGTGACGATGATCCGGTTTTCCTGCGGACTGAACCCCATCTTCCTCTTCCTCTTCTCCTTGCCCTTCCCCGGCCCCGGGGTTCCTGGCTGGTCGTCTGTGGGGCTTGTGGGGTTCGCGTTGTCCTCTGCACTCGGTCCGGGTGCGTCCATGGTGCTACGCAGTTACATTTTTTTGTCTTTTTTTTTTCTCTGCTTTCATACTGCATTTCCCCCGCATGACGCATGGGAATCGCAGGCCTGTCGCTGGTTATCGCTGATTTTTGTTTTGCGATTTGGGACATCGCAACTTTTTTTGCGTTCGTGTTTCGCATTTTTTCGGCGTCGCGTTAATTTTAACACGGGCATTTGTTGCGTTATCGTGAGACTATCGCATGGTGCCGCCGGGTTGAGAATAGTGCGTTAACACAGTGTTATTTTCCCGCGACATACTGCGATGTGAGAAGTTGCGTTAAGCGAATTTGGCGATAGTTAACACACGTTCTTGAGAATATCCCCCCATGAGTACAAGCACTGACGACATTACCCCCACACTACTATGTGATGATGTGGAACGTGCGCAGCATGGCAACCCCTACCAAACGCTAAAGAACCACGCATACCTTAAGCGGCACCACACACATATTGCCATGCTGCAACAAACTCACCTCACAGCTGTGGAAAGCCAGAATGTCTGGGCGAAATGGCGAGGTCAGGTTTATGGCACATCCTCATTGGTGTTTGCCCGTGGTGTGCTGATTTGGATTGCACTGGGGGTCGTGTACGTGGTGGAACGGCACAGTGTAGATGCGGGGGGTAGGTATGTAGTACTAGAGGGATACTTAGATGGCTCCCAATTGATATTGGTAGGGATCTATGCAACTAATGCCAATCAATTGGAATTATTTCATATGCTCACCCCTGCGCTCTTCTGGGACCCAGTGGCGGCAGACATTTGAGGTGGAGATTTTAATTGCCTACCAGACATAGTTTGGGGTCGTTCTGTTGGCCCTTTGCAGGGTGCGGTGGGTCCCACGATGACGCACCACTTACGCAACTGGCTAACACAAAGGTGCCTTTTTGATAGATGGCGACAAGGCCACCCAATGGGCTGTGAGTATTCCTTCTATTCCCCAGTTCATGACCTTCACACCAGGATTGATTTCATTCTTGGTACTGTTCAATTGGGTCCACTTATTAACCGGTTGGAGTACTTGGCCCATACCCTTTTGGATCATTGCTCGCTGCAGGTAGTGCTACAGTGGGGCAGACCACATCCACAAATCCCTACTTGGAGCATTCAGACAGAGGCCCTTGTAAACCCCTGTTCAGTAAAAGTCTCTCCACATGAAGTGGGCAGTACTTTGACCACAATAAGGAGCCTATTCCACTTTGGCCACAGAATGTGACGTGCATAAACTAGTGCTGAGAAGTCATTGTGTGGCAGCCACTTGGGGAGTTTAACAGGTATAACGGAACAAACTAACATCAGTGGAGTGGGAGCTCTGCCCTTTGGAGAGGGCAGTGGTTGCTCAGGAGGAGGGGATCGAGTGTCTCCAGCACCTTCGTGGGCAATATAGGGAAGTGAAGCTGCATTTGAACAGGCACAATTATAGACACCGTTTGACCATGCTACACGCGGAAGGCAATTGCTTGGGCAAGCTGCTGGGGTGGGTGGGTAGGGAGGACCAGCAGGGCACCCCGATCAGAACTATCAAGTGCAACGATGGTGTAGTATTCTGGTGTTATGATTCATGCCCTATGTTACCTTGTCCTAGCTGCTCAGCCTGTGTGTGTGTGCTCTGAATGGAATGTTGGTGAATGGGCCATGAGTGGAATGTTTGGGTGACTGGATGAGTGATGACAGTTGGTGGATGGGGCTGAGCAGCTAGCAGGCTGCTCCTGGTGGGGCTGCCCTACAGCACTTATACACCTGATGATGAGGAGTTATGCTACCTGTTTACTTACCTGAATAAACCTACTTGAACTTCATCCTACAAGCATGGTCTTGATCACTACATTTATTTTGGCGACGAGTTGGAGACGTCCCCACGCTCTACGGTTGGTACAAGTAGCCTGAAGAGACTTCAAGATGCCTTCTACAACATGTTGGGAAGAAGCTACAACAGGGAGAAGACGACAGGCGCAGACAACAGGAACAAGACAGAACAACCATGAGCCACAAGATGCAACTCAGAAACTTAAGGAGCCACAAAAGGAACATAAAGAGCACGCCAGGCAGCCTCACCAGTGTCCATTTACATTGGACAGCCCAGCCAAGGCGTGTTGTACTTTGTTCATCTGGCACACATTGATAAAAACTGCACCTTCAAAAGGAAGTGTCTTCAAGCTGATTTGTTTTTCTACATTGGAGCAGAAATGGAGAGTCACCACGTTGTGTCACCACGAAGAAAGGTTTTCATCTGGCATTTGTCTACGTGTATTTATCACTGGAGTGGGATAATCAGCCTTAAGTCATGTGACTGGTACCTGCGTTTTATTTTTGATTAACGTTATGGAAACCTAGAGTCGCTGTGCACTTCACTCTGAAGATGTTTGACCTGGTGTGCGTTGGGGTGTTTGACTACAGCCTCTGTACCATGGCCGGAGCGGGTCATGTATGGTGAGAACATTTTTGTCTTTTTTTTCATTAAGCCATCTTTCTAACATTGGCAGTTTAACCGCTTTTTCCAAGTTTAAAACAGAGGCACGAGTCACAAACAGCGCGCGCACACAGAGCGCATGCACTCTTACCTGCGTCATTGTTTCATGGAGTTCTTTCGTGGGATCTTCTCTGACGACGTCTGATCTTCGGAGTCTTTGGATGCTGATGGACGCTCTGCTGTACAAGCGTGCCGTGAGCCACTCGGCACGGCGTTTCCTGCATGCCGCCATTTTGCGTTTGGCAGCACCACACACGTTTTGAGTCCCCGTTGTTTTCACTGGTGTCAAGTGCTTTTGATTGTTCACTTCCAACCACGTTTCTTGAGGTGCAATAAAGTTTTAGTTGAAGTTGAAGCTGACCGGGAACGTTGTTTTGTCTAGATCAGCTTCTTTTCATTTCTTCTTGGATAGTTTTTGCGAGCAGCGAGGAATTACAGGTACTTTTCCCTTTTAATTCCTTGTGCATGTACATGGAAGTACTCAGTGCACAGTTATGAATTTCGACATGGTTACACGAGCGATGCGACGTTTGAGGATGCCAGTTTTTGAATATTGATTTTGATTGAAGCAATGCTATCAACATGCAGCACATTTGATAATGACTTTCAAATGTTGTGTGTCAGCTATCGTATGGACTGAAGCAATCGTCTATTTTATTCCTGAGACATTTAGGGCAAGAGACTGCTGCACTTTTGTTACACACATTGTGAGGTGCTTCTGCCATTTACTGGTAGCACCTTAAATTAATGGTTAGCTGACTATGCATTTAATGTTGTTAGAAGCTACTGTGTTTGGAACAGATTAGTTGTACATTTCATGCTGATGTAAAAAATTGTTTTGCGTTTTTAAAATGTATCTGTTCTCAATTTTCCAATTTGAATTTCACTGTGCCCATATTTATGTGTTTCATGGGTGTTATAAGTCTTACAGGAGGGTGCCATGTTTTCCCATATTCTCACTGTATTCACTTTCTGACACAGTACCTTTTACTTTAGGGTTGACTTAAGGGTTTTGTTCTTCTTATTGTCACAAAGTACGCAGTTTACCTTCTGTTTTTTGGTTGCAAGGGTTGTACACCTTGTGTGCGTAAGACACCTTGTGCCGCACGTACTATTTTGTTACAGGGTTTTATTCTCTGTGTGCGTAAGACACCTTGTGCTGCACGTATTACTTTGGGTGCAGGATTTGGTTCCTGTGTGCGTAAGACACCATGTGCTGCACGTTTGTTTTTGTTGTGCAGGGTTTTGTCCTTGTTTGTCTCCTTACATGGAGAGCATATATGTAACGTTGTTGTCCCTTGTAAAAGTGGGGGCAGGATATTGGCTTCAGTCCCTTTAGTCCACATGTCTTGTTTGTCTCCTTATATGGAGAGCATATACTAACGTTGTCCCCTGTAAAAGTGGGGGCAGGATATTGGGTTTCAGTCCCTTTAGTCCACATGTCGTGCTTTCTCACATGGAGAGTATATATGAATTTACATGTTGTCCCTTGTTTAAGTTGGGGGCAGGATATTGGGTTTCAGTCCCTTTGGTCCACATGACTAGTCTCCTTCCATGGAGAACTTACATTTTTGACGTTTATTTTTTCCTTATTAGAGAAAGGGGATGGGTATTCTGTATCCATCTTTCCTTCTTGTCTTTAGTTCCTTACCCTCTCGTGATGCAGTGTTCCCGTCATCCCTGGGTCTGGGCTTTTGACTCTTATTGTAATAGTTCATATCCATTTTATGATGCGGGCGGTGTTTCCCTCACCTTTGGGTTGTGGACTGTTTATGTTTGCTGTACTTTCATGTTTATAGTTTTTCTTTCATGCTCATAGTTTGAATGTTTTGCTTTTGTTATTCTTCTGTTCAATAGGGAAGAGATATGTAGTATTCTGGTGTTATGATTCATGCCCTATGTTACCTTGTCCTAGCTGCTCAGCCTGTGTGTGTGTGCTCTGTATGGAATGTTGGTGAATGGGCCATGAGTGGAATGTTTGGGTGACTGGATGAGTGATGACAGTTGGTGGATGGGGCTGAGCAGCTAGCAGGCTGCTCCTTTTGGGGCTGCCCTACAGCACTTATACACCTGATGATGAGGATTTATGCTACCTGTTTACTTACCTGAATAAACCAATTTGAACTTCATCCTACAAGCGTGGTCTTTATCACTACAGATGGCTCCATGGCCTCCATGCAGGCTGATATTAATGATACATTCCATGATTACTGTATGGAATGTTTGAGGCTCTGACCCCTGATCAGTTGGAAGGCTTTATGGATGGCCTCCCTTTGCCTCGTCTATCCCTGCTTCAGACGGCCAATCTGGAGGAGCCCATTCAGCTAGAGAAAATTAGAAAGGCCATAACCAAGAGAGCCTGAAACAAAAACCTAGGTACAGATGGGCTTCCAGTCAAATATTATGCTGCATTCTCTGCACTTCTCACTCAGCCTCTTTTGGAGGTGTTCAACGAAGCTAAATCCCATGGCCAACTTCCAGAATCACAGCATAAGATGCTGATAGTGGTTCTCCCCAAACCGGGACATGAGCTACTGCTTGTGCAATCCTATTGTCCCTACTTTACCCTTGACCAAAGTCCTGGGTAAAGTACTCGCAAAAAGGCTGCTCCCACAGATCGGAACACTGATCCATGAGAATCAGTCTGAATTCATACTGGGTTGCAGTACCTTCCTCAATATAAGGCAACTCTTGCGGATCATCCATGACACCCCCCCGGAGGCGTACGGGCAGGTAGCAGTGTCACCAGATATCAAGAATGCTTTTGATACCCTCAGCTAGGAGTTTTTACTAACATCATCACGATGTATGGGATTTGGACCAGGATTCCTGGGGTGGATTCATAGGCTGTATTCCAACTAGATAGCTAGAGTGAAAACGGGACAGTTGATATCGGACAGCTTCCCGATCTTAAGATGTACCAGGTAGAGGTGTCTGCTGTTCCCACTGCTCTTCGCAATTGCCATGGAGTCGCTCATTTGTCGATTGTGCCTACAGGTGCAGTACTGGGGGATTCGAGAATTCTACACCCACCATATCTTGTCGCTCTATGCGGGTGACGCACTGATCTTTCTGCACAATGTGTCTGTTCTTGAACTGATGAGCCTGCTGGATGCTTTTGGAGTTGGCCGCAGAGTAAACTGGTCTAAGTCCTGCTTGTTTCCCTCTCGCCCGACCCATAGCCTCTCAGAGGTGCTTCTTCGGAGTACCGACTTAAATGATGCTACAATACATTTATTATTTGGGAATCCAAATATATCATACCGACAGAGCGCTCAAGGAGGGCAATGTGGATCAGTTGCTACGTTCTGGCCAAGGATCACTTCCGTTCTGGTGTTCGTTACCCTTATCTACACAAGGTAAAGTGGCAATAGACAAGATGTTGGTGCTCCCTAGATTGCTATATTTCTTTGCTGCACTCCCAATCGTGACCCCTAGACACTTTTTGTTTGAACTGAATGGTCTCCTGTTGGATTTGATGTGGGCAGCGGGTCATCAACGTGTAGCCTTGGCCATAACACAACTGCTGTTACCTCGAGGGAGGTCTGGGTACACCTAACTTTGAGCTATATTGTAGCGCAGCTGCAGTGGCCACTGTGCTGGCTCGATGGGTTCCCAAGTGCTGAGGGGGAGTTCGACTGGGCAAGGCTGGTGAACACTTGGCTATCTGATTGTGCTTGCTCTCCACTGAAGGCTTCTAGTCTGATGATGATGGCACTGGTGTGCTGGCATAGATTAGTGCATGGGAGACCTCCCATTACACCCTATTCCCCTTTGATTTCCTTGGAGCAGTTGCTAGGCATGCGAGTGCTGGCTGAGCGCTATGATACTCTGTGTTTTTCTGGGAAAATATAGATGATTAGATGGATTTTCCCATCACACTGTTCTCAAACCAGATGCCAAACTCAGAGCACATAAAGGGGCAGATTTACTAAGGGCTTTAATTGCCCTTGCATCATGCAAAATGACACTAGGCAATGCAAGCCTTTAACTGGCATTTACAAAGCCACCCAAAGCCACCTTGTGTGGCTCTGGGGGGCTTCGTAAATCCAGAATAACGGAAGAAAGTGTAAGTCGCTGCCTTGCGTTGCTCAGCAGTAAGAAGGTGTTCCATGGGTGGATCATGGGAGCTCCTATGCATCCACCCATTGATTTTGATGTAATCCCAGATTTACTAAGGTCAGTAAACCTGGGATTGCATCAAACTGGCACACCTTCCCAAGTGAGGCATAATGAGAAATATCTTTATGTCTCCTTGTTATTTCCTCTTTGCTAAATATTGCAGCATATGTAGTAAGAGGAAAATGCCTCTAAGAATTGTTTTTGTGAAGGAAGGTATTCCTTCCTCTACAAAAACAATGCTGCCTGTAATGCAGGCCCCCATGTACCATGGAACAAGGGTGCTTGCATTGGTGCTAGACAGCACGCAATGGAACAGCATAGGGAGAGAGCAGAAGTGTGTCATAGCTTAGTAGAATATCACATTTTTGCTCTCTCACTGTCATGCAAACTAATGTAGCATGTGGTCTTGCTGCATTGTTTTCTGTGACTTCTTGGTAAATGTGTCCCAAAGTATGCAATGTGCACTGGAAATTAGGGATAACGTAAAAGTAAAATTGCAAAAAAATTGCTAGCTGCTGGGATCATTGAATGTGTACTGTCATCTGAGTGGTTCACCCCTTTGGTTGTCAAAAGGTGAGCCAATGGCAAGATTCACCTCAGCGTCAACCTTAGGGGTATGAATAAAAACATGCTCGTTGACAAATATTCCCTCTCTAGGATTAAGAACTTGCTGACCACCACCAAGGACCGGAAATAGTTTTGCTTTTTTGACTTGTCTTCTGAGAGTCGCCAGCTAACTCTACATTGTAAAAATAGGAATCTAAGCATGTTTATCATGACCTCTGGGTATTTCTGTTTCAAGAGGTGGCTGTTTGGCCTAGCATCTTATGCAACAATGTTTTAAAGATTGATGTCTGAGCTGTTTATGGGAACAAAGGATATCCTTTTCTTCAAGGATGACATTCTAGTTATGGGGAAAAATAAGGATGAGCATGACAGGACCTTAGGGGATGCTCTTAAAATTATAGAAAATTGTAGAAAGTAAGGGTTGGCAGCTGAGCTAAGTTTGCAATGCGGTCCATTACATATTTGTGGCATGAAATTTGTAAACAAAAATTAAAAAGCCAAATAAGGAATTTCTAGATGTCATTGAAAAACTATGACCCAGTGATTCAAGGATAGATTAAGGTCCTTCCTAGGACCTGCTGACTTCTACTCAAAAACTTGCAAGAATTTTGCAGATGAAATAAGTTTTAAGTCTTCTTTTACAACAAAAACCTAAGCTTACTTTGGTAGAGGAATGTGTCACAGTGTTTCAATCCATAAAAAAGGAACTTTTAAAGCAAAACCTTTGCATGGTTTTGATCCTTGGGCAAAAAGCTTGATAACCACAGATGTTAGTGGAAAGAGTTTGGGGCTGTTCTAAGCCAATTTGAGGATGGTGGAAAGAAAATATTTGTTGCTTTGAATCTTGCTCGATCACTCCCATCAAGGAGCATTACTCAGTATTAGAAATAGAAGCCTTGGGCTGTATGTGGGAGATTGATCACTTGTGAACATTCATTTAGGGATACAGAGTTTTTGTCAAGACAGATCACAAACGTTTGACCAAGATCTTGACCGCAGAGAAGTTTGTAAATGTTTACAAGAATCATGAGATTCTTCATGAGGTTGCAAAATGACAACTTCTTGATTCAATAGAAAGTGAGCAATAGAGTAATAGATTGTCTTAACAGGTTACCCTTGCCCCTTATTATACGGCCTGAGGAGAAATGAGAAGAATTTCAAATCACATAGGTGCATACTAATGAGATGCTTACAGCAAGTAAGAAGGAATGGATTGATGTGCATACCAAAGATACTGTTCTGCAGAGCATAAGAGAATTTATTGCCAAGGGTTGGCCTTAAAACACTACAAAAGATCTTGAGAATTTTTTGGAAGCTCAGGTGAGTTGCCTGAAGAAGGAGGGTTTTTTATGAGGAATGCAAGGTTTATTCTCCCCCAAAGAGTGAAGGTGTAAATTGTGGCAATCTACCATGAAGGTCAGTTAGGAATTGTAAAGGGGAAAAGGAGGATCAAAGATACCTATAGGTGGCCAGGCATGGATATCATAAGAAGTTGCATTGAATGTTACAAAAGTGATAAGTCACTCTCTGTTCTCCACCGTGTCTATTGAAGTGTCCTAGCATGGCTTGGAATACTGTCAGCATAGATGTAATAAGGGCCATATGAGAGGAAATGGTGATCTAAGATTTGGTATTATATTGTGTGATATTTTTCTTCAAATGGACTGAAGTGAAAGTGTTGGAAAAATCAGATGCACTTTTAATATTGCAGTTTTGGATGAAGGTTTTGTGAGGAAGGCTTGCCTAAGAAGGTGATATCTGGCAATGGTGTTCAAATCAAGTCAGATATTAATCAAGGTTTTTTGAAAAGTAACAGGATTACACATCAGACTACCTCATTATATCATCCCACTGGGAACGAGTGCAGTGTAAATATTTAATTGCTTGTTGATGGATGTTATTCAACTAGTTAAAAAGAACATAAGGATTGAAAAACTGAGGTTAGGAAGATGGTGTGAAGTGATACATTTACACCCACCTTAAAAGGATATAAGATATCATCCTTTTGTGATTATGAGAGGGAGGGAGTCTTTTACTTGGGCTAATTAAAGTTACAAAGCTGAGAACAAACTAGTGGATTGGTCCACAAAGATTGTGTGTCAGAACTTTAAAAAAGCTCAGAGAGCTTCCAAGGACTATTATGACAAAAGACATGACATGAAAGCTTTCTGTTTGTCCATTGGATAGTATGCATGGGTGAAGAAGGGAGGAATTGTACACAAATTAGATAGTAAACTAGATGGACCCTGTCAGGTTGTGGCGATCTCATGTAATTCTCCCATATTAGGTGATCGAATGCTTTGGAACATGACTAGATTAACTCCCATAGGAAGAGTTATGGACTTTTGATCTGAAGACGTACTCATTGGTGGTGAAATCAGTAACCAAGCTTTACTGTAGCATGGGTTTAGGCTCAAGTAAATAGGTAGAGCAGAGTCCTGGCTGTGAGAGGAAAATGACTGTTCGGCTGATTTGAGAGGGAGTGAAGATGGAAATTACCTCATCAAGAAAGTATTGGGGGATCTAACCATGTGAGTGACCTGTCAAAGGTGGGGTTTTGTCGACACACATCTGGCTAGCCAAGGCCCTCCCTTGGACCATGTCAGGACCAGAACGCATTGCTTTGGGGGCTTCCTTGCTCTACATAGTCGAGGACAGGGAGATGGCAGGGCGTCATGAGACCTCTGTGATAGGTGCAGGTATGTTTTGTGACATGACCATAAAAACAGCAGAGTGGGTTTCATGTCGTTCTTCCTAAGAAATTCCATAGCAATATCACGTTTTAGACTGTTTCTGGATTGTGATTATCTTAATTGAATTATTTTTTTCATTTTTAAAGTGTATTTTGGTGCCAGTAGAAGTAGGATAATGTAAGTGTATAATTGTTTAATCTTTGTAATGATATATTTATTATTCTGTAACATGGAAGATGATGTAGTGTCCATGCAGCTGCCCCTTACAGCTGCTGTGATATCATTGGGTCTTTTGGAATGTTGGTGTTCAGAAATAGGTCAGTTGGTGGAGAGCCTCCTGGCAAGAACATGTATAATTAAGGGTATCATTGGAGAATAAAGTACATCTCTGCATTCCTTATTGTAATTCCGAAGCAGGTGTCTTTATACTTTGCAGCCCAAACCTCCCTGCAAAAACCATGAGCAATCTACTTGAAAGTCCCCTTGCCAAACATGGAATTATATCTACTTTTTGTAAATGTTTAGCTTTCTGGCTCTCCCTGTGAGTTTCACACCTGTTTTCACCAGAAACTGCAAAAGGGGTGAAACCAAAGAAAAAGGAAAAATGGACCACAGCTTAGAACAATGCAAAAAGAAACTATAAAAACTTTTTGAACTCTTGCTTGTTACTGAAAGCTGGGAAGATCTTAGGGTGATCTTAGGCCATCAAACAGTTTGATTTTTGCCATTTTTAGAAACAAATCTATACCTTTTCTTGCCCAACACATTTTTTCCCTTTTTTCAAAAACAATTTGGTATATTTTCATTATGTTCTTGGTTTCAACAAGGAGAATCCCCAAACCCTGGGTACCTTTAGAATCCTCAATATGTGGGGAAAAGAAGGATGCATATTTGGTCTTGATATCTTTTGTGGAAAAAAAGTTTTGAAGGCTTAAGCACAAAGTGAAACGAATATCAGCAAGCATTTGCAATGCAATAAGTCTCGCATTGTCAGAGTTAGAGCTATTGGTGTTGTAAATGACAATGTAATTTACCGATGTGTTTTAGTTTGGAGTGTAGTGGATGTACAAACAGAGACACAGCTGCAGCACGGCCTAGAGGACTAAGAATGAGGAATTACCACTGGGACCAGAGACACAGTTGCAGCACTGCCTAGAGGAGTTAAAATGTGGGAATTCTGACGGGACCAGAGTAGCAGCTAGCAGCACTGTCTGGAAGACTTAGAATGAGGAATTACTGACTGGACCAGAGTAGCAGCTAACAGCACTGTCTTGAGGACGTAGAATGAGTAATTACTACTGGGATAGAGAAGCAGCTAGCAGCACTGCCTAGAGTACTAAGATTGAGGAATTAGCACTGTGAACAGAGACACTGCTGCAGCACTGACTAGAGAACTTAGAATGTGGAATTACTGATAGGAACAGAGTAGCAGCTAGCATCACTCCTTAGAGGACTTACAATGAGGAGTTACCACTGGGACCAGAGAGGCAACTAGCAGCATTGTCTAGAAGACTTCGAATGCGGAATTACCACGGTGACGAGAGACCCAGCTGGAGCCCTGCCTAGAGGACTTAGAATAAGGAATTACAGACGGGACCAGAGTAGCAGCTGGCAGCACTGTCAAGAGGATTAAGAATGAGGAATTACCACTGGGACCAGAGAAGCAGCTGCAGCACTGTCTAGAGGACGTATAATGAGTAATTAACACTGGGACCAGAGAAGTAGCTGCAGCACTGCCTAGAGGACTGATCAAGAGGAATCACCACTGGGACCAGAGAAGCATCTACAGCACTGTCTAGAGGACTTAGAAAGAGGAATTACCACTGTGACCAGAGAGGCATCTGCAGCACTGGCTAGAGGATTAAGAATGAGGAATTACCACTGTGACCAGAGACGCAGCTGCAGCACTGGCTAGAGGACTAAGAATGAGGAATTACCACTAGCGATTACACCAGGTCTTGCAGACAGTGCATGCACGCTGCCTAGGTGCAACTCAAAAATTTAGCACAAAAGAATTTATTTTTAGGCGGTAACAACACAGAGGACTCATCATCCTAAAAACTTTATTTCGATTGCAAACAATCATAAAAGTGTAGACAAACATAAACATGTTGGTTAAAAAGCACTAAAAAATGCACTAATAATCATTACACAATCACTGCTAAATATATGAGTATCAAAATCACAAATAGTACCAACTTCTTTAAAATACAAAATGTCTTAGCACAGCACCTCCCACATTGCAAACAATCTTATAGAAAAACCACGGCAGTTTGTATACGTTTTGCAAGCTTGATGCAAAAAGTCCTGAGAAACATGGCCACATAACAGACTAATATCTGGCTAGTGTCACTCTGCAATATTCTGAACATTTCCCTAAACGCCCAACAGCCCTGTTTTTTACACAAGGGAACAGAGGACTCAACCCCCTGGGGACCTGACTTTCACACACAGCACCTGGAAAAGACCCGCCAAAACTGTTATACAATGATTGTTGCAACCACTGGGGAATGCACAGTGATTTCCCCCTTAGTGCAAGAAGGTGCTTGAATCTACGCTTTGGCAAATGCAGACATATCTCTCACTAAATCTGGGCTAGAGGCCACAGCATAACACCAAACAAACTGCCGGTGAGCTACCCAAGGCAACATGATTCTAGACCACCACAAGGTACGCATCCCTCACAAATATGTGCATTAGAAAAAAACACCAGTGACGTGATGCCGGGTAAAATAATGTATTTAGTGAACTAACACTTGTGGGTTGTCTCTAAAAACGTAAAAGCCACATACATATAAGATGTAAAACATTTGTCTGAAATGGTGTTTTTTCCAAGCGAGAAACTGTTTTTCAACACTTGGCTTAGTAAAATGGATGAATGAAGGACATCAAAATAAAAACCGCCTTAACCTATACATGTCCAAGACCAAAACAAATCTTATACAGTTTTAAGGTGAGCCAGGCACGAGGCCAAGTTTATCAATGCTGACGTTTTATTATCACAAAGACAATGCACTTCCACTATATGTAATGTTTTTTTGTGCTCACCACACCTGACAAGACACAGTGAAGTCCAACATTAGTTAAGAAGTAAGTGATAACGGATGGGTACACGGGTACACACACCGACACACACACACGGCAGGGTAGATTTAGTTATTTTCCTTTTTCTCTTAATTATTTACACAAATGTTTGTTGATTTTTCGGTTTACCATCATGAACAAGACCAAAAGAGAAACATTGCTATTGATGGGCAGCGAAAGGCGAGTTCCATTTTGCTTTGTTTTTTGCTCTTGATATATTCACTTGCTTCCCTCTGGTCCATGCCTTTTTAAGTTCTATTGCTTATTTTCCATGCTGCTTATAAGCATCTGCACAGACGAAAAGTCAAATCTTAACAAAAGCACAGCCTGCGCCATGAATGCTACATTTATTCATGGTGCAACACAGGCGAGGGAGAAGACCGAGAAAACTTAAAAGATGTCACAGGGAGCAGACCACAGAAAATCCCTCTGAGGCTTTTAAGACACAGTATGGAACCAAGAGACAAACATTCAAAAACATTGAAGAAGGAAGTGGTGGTGGAGGGCCGTATGATAACGGTGTGAACGGCTGCAAAGGGCACATATCAGAGCCACCGCACACAGCATGTTTTCACTTAATTTCTCTATTCGCACTTTGCATCTGTTTTTTGGGAAAGGGGCGCCTCCGTTTAGAAGCTCTTGGTAGTGTGTTTTGCAAAACTATTTCCTTGTATGGGGCATTGAAAGGTGCGCTTTCCTTTATGGTCCCCAGTAATGCCAAAAGCTCACTGATTATCTTTAAAATGAGCCAGTTAATTAAAAAGCAGGGAGGGGCACGACCGTGCAATGTTTGTGATAGTTGTGCTTGGCCACGTGTTGTGTGCTTTAAACTGCAAAATACCATGCACGTGGATACTGTTCCAAGGTGTGGGGGTCTGCCCTCCCGCTGGGTGTCGCGCTAATTGCCAAGGTGCGTGCAGCAATGAAATAAATACGCCGACTCGCGTGTGTGGTATTGCGCGGACTGCCGCTGCAGCTCCGCCTTCTTTATTATCTAGACGCGCTCACGCCAGCCGGCGTGAGTGCAGGGGCGGGGCTGCGGAACGCGCACCAGCGGGGAAAAGCTGGTGCGCCAACTGTTACATCCCATCTCAACTCAGTCCTTGACAGGAGTATGAAAAGTCTCATTGTTCACTTACTTGGCAGGCAAAGTCTCTCAGGCGGGTGCTTGGCGGTGGATTGGCTCTCAGCGCATACCTGGTAGCCCCTCTGCCGATTGGGGGTGTGTGGACCGGGGTGCCGGGGGTGGGGACCAGGTCTAGGTTGGACTCGGTGACTCCTGGACTCTCCGGCGCAGGGAGTCCTTCGGATTGTCAATCATCGGCTCTCGGGGGCTCGCTCTGACGATCTTCAGTCTCCTCAGGGTGGTTCTCGATGGTGGGGAGGGAGACAGGTTGGTCTACCTGTTTGAACCAGGAGATGTTGCGGGTCACCTTTTCTCCGGCTTTCTCGACTGTCACCATTGTTCCTTGCCTGCCAATTACTGTCCAGTGTCCTTGTTCGTAGCGAGTACGGAACTTGCCTCCTGGTCTTCTGTCTTTCAGGATAACGGTATCTCCTGGTTGGAGCGGGCGGACTGCTGCTCTCCGGGTCCGACTGGCCTGGTTGTTACGGTTCTCTCTTCTTCTGAATGCCCCTTCCTCGTCAAATGGAGGGGGGGACCAGCCGGGGGCAACGGGGATACCATCCCGGCGGGTGCCGGAGAACATGAGCGCCCATGGGGCTTGGCGTGTTGAACAGTGTGGCGTGCTCCGATATTCTCGTAGGAACTTCTGGAGTTCTTGTTCGGGGTCACTCTGTTCCGCCATGGCGATGCGAATGGACTTGTTTATTGTTCGCATGAACCGTTCAATCTCCCCGTTGGCTTGGGGCCTTTGTGGGGTAATGAGCCGGTGCTGGATGCCATGGTGGCGCATGAATTCACAAAATTCGTGTCCTTGGAATGGGGGTCCGTTGTCGCTGCGGAGTTCTTTCGGACATCCGAACATTCCAAATATTTTCTCCAGAACTGGGCCGACATGCAGGAATGCCGTTGAGGTTACCACTTCCACTATCGGGTATTTGGAGTAACTGTCAATGAGGGCCAAAGTGACTCGACCATCAGGAAAACTCCCGAAGTCCACACTCACTTTCTCCCAGGGGCTCTGACCATGTTCTTCAGTGTGGACAGGCGCTGGTCTTTCGGGTCCGCTTCTGATTTGGCATGACGGGCACTTGCGGACTAGTTCCTCTATCCGGGTATCCATCTCTGGGAACCAGACCTTCTCTCTCATACGGGCTTTCATCCTTTCCATTCCCTGGTGTCCTCCGTGGGCCAGTTGTGTTGCCCGCAGTTGCTGGGACGCTGGGTTGACGATGCGGGTCCCTCTCAGGAGAAGTCCACCTTGGGTGAGGCTCAGCTCGTTTCTTACCCGCCACATGTCCACCAGACTTTCCTTTTCTGGGCTCGACCACGTATTTGCTGTCTGAAGGAACTGTCGCCACAGCCCTCCTTGGATAGTGTCTTGGACTTTGACCATCACAGGGTCTTCTTTGGCCGTGGTGGTTATTTCTTCAATCGTCAGCGCTCGGGGGCACGTCAGGGCTGCTAGCATGTCCAGGTGTGCTTCTGTGTCATCACCGTTTTGCTCGTCCCTCTCCTCCTTGGTCATGTCCGGGTGCCTTGATAGGAAGTCAGCTGGGTTCTTGGCGCCAGGCCGGTAGATCACATCCATGTCATAGTGTTGGAGCCCGATGGCCCACCTCTCAATGCGTGGTGGAGGGTGGGGTGCTGATCCTTTGAAAAGCGGCACTAGGGGTTGGTGGTCTGTGACAACGGTGAATGGGTGTCCACAGATGTATAGGTGAAAGTGTCTGCAACCCCATCGGATTGCCAGGGCTTCCCTTTCAATCTGCGAGTATCGTTTCTCTGTTGGCGTGAGCGCTTTGCTGGCATAGGCTAGGGCAGCCCATCTCCCCGGTTCTTGCTCCTGTGTGAGGACCGCTCCTAGGCCCACGGGACTGGCGTCTACGAGTATCTCAGTTCTCTTTGCAGGGTCAAAATACACCAGCGTGGTGTGGTCGAGGAGCGTTGTTTTGACTGCTTGGAATGCTGTCTCTTCAGCCGGACCCCATCTCCACATGGCATCAGCTCGGGTGAGGCTTCGGAGAGGTTCTGCAAGGGTGGCTAGGTCGGGGATGAAGCGGCCGCAATACGTGGCCATTCCCAAAAAGCTACGGACCTCGGCGACTGTGAGCGGTGCGGCCGCGGTTTTGATAGCTTGAGATTTCCGTGGGTCGACTTGTATGCCTTCTTGCGTGAACGTGTATCCAAAGAACTCGATTGTCTGTTGGAACAGCATGCACTTCTCCTTGTGTAGGGTGACCCCGTGTTCTGACAGTCGCTTCAGCATCGCTCTCACGTGCTGGTAGTGCTCTTCCACCGTCTTCGAGTGAATGAGGATGTCGTCACTCACGTTTAAGACACCAGGGAGCCCGACTAGGATTTCTTTTACGGCATTTTGGAAGATCTCCGCGGCAGATGATATGCCGAAGTTCAGTCTTTTATACCTCCGGAGGCCTAGGTGGGTACTGAACGTGGTTATGTACCGGCTGTCTTTGGCAAGTGTCAGTTGGTGATATCCAGCGTTCAAATCTAGTTTTGAAAACCACCTGGAGCCGTTTAAATCAGCCACAATGTCATCCATGGTCGGCGTTATGTGGCGCTCGCGCCGAATGGCCTTGTTTGGGAGGCGCATATCTATGCAAAGCCTGATCTTTCCTGGTTGACGGGGCTTCTCTGCTATTACCATGGGTGACACCCATGGTGTGGGCCCTGATACTTTCTCAATAACTCCCTGGTCTTCGAGTTTTTGTAGTTCCTCTTCTACCAGCGGTCGGAGGTGAAACGGGATCCTCCTGTGTCTTAGGGCTGTCAGTGGGACAGTGGTGTCGATATGTAGCTTTATTGGGGCTCTCTTTATTTTGCCTAGCCCTTTGAATAAGTCCTTGAACTGGCTCAGCAGTTCTGACGTCTGGTCCATCTGCACCTTCCTGGCGAACATTATTAGTCCCAGATCTTCGGCTGCGTGGCTGCTGAGTAGCGTGTCCACCTCTTGGTTTATCACATGGATGTCGATGGTGATTTCGACACTTCCTGACTGTACTGGCACGGTCATCTTGCCTTTGAGTGGTAGCGGTGTGTCGCTGCCGTATGCGAATATCTTGGCCTTTGACGGTTTGAGTTCCGGTTTGGGCCTCAGCTTGTTGTACTGCTGGATCCCCATCACAGTCACCGATGCACCAGTGTCAATCACCGCATTGACATCGGACCCAGCGACCTGGACCGTGCAGCGAGGTTGGGGTCGCCTTCTGCTCTTCAGGGCTCGGGTGAACGAGACTAGATATGTTTCTCCCTCGTCGTCCGACGTGGACGCATCCTCTTGGTAGGCTGTCTGTTCTCTTTTCTTGCTCCCAGATTTAGATGTCAGCGAGACCTGAGACAGCTGGCGGACCATCCGTCTCATCGGTTTAGGCCGGTTCCCTTCTTTACGCTGCGTCTTTCTCCTGCACACTAATGCGAAATGATTCGCAATGCCGCAGTTGGTGCATGTTTTCCCTTGTGCCGGGCACAACTGTGAGGGGTGTTCTTCATACCCACAGTATCCGCAGCGGTTCTTTGGGGTCTGTGGCTGATGATCTCGCGGCCTGTGGGTCCTGTCTTTTGTCCTAACTGCGTCCGCCTTTTCCGACTTTACCGTGACGCTCTTTTCTGGTCCTCTCATCAGAGCTACGTCCATCTCTTCTGCACGAACCGCCGACAGGTCATGGGACCACGCTAGCACCAGGATGTCATTCATTAGTATGTTCGGCTGCCTTAGTATGAGGCCACGTAGGGTCTTGCTGCATATCCCAAGGATCTGCTGGGCTCTGATTTCTTCCGTGGCTCGGTCGCCCACGAGGTGCGTTGCGGCTAGCTCCCTTAGCCGTGCGTGAAAAGCGTCAACAGACTCGTCTTCCCGTTGCTTTGCTTGTCTTAGTTTAAAGTGCTCAAAGTCAGGGTTCATTTGGGGATCAAAATGGGCGTTCAGGGCCGTGACCGCCGCGGCATAATCGTCGGGGGGGCCTGTGTTTGGTAAATGCTTGAACAGGAGGTAGATCTCTTCCCCTGCATAATGGAGTAGAAGTGAGCGTTTCACTGCTCCATCCTTTTCCCGCGTAGCAATGAAATAGTTCTCTAGGCGGCCAATCCATGTCTGCCATCGTGGCGCGGCCGTTGAAGGGTCCGCTGACTCACTGAAAGGAGGCAGGACGCCAGAGGGAGGGTGAGGCGGTACTGCCGGCACCGGGGCTTGGGCGGCATTGTCCTGATCCCCCATCTTGCGTGGCGTGGGCGCGGGTTGGCGGCCTAGCGAGAAAGCTTGCTGCTGGCGGGCGGTCCTCGGGCACGGGAGTTGGCGCGACTGCACTCAGCACCGTGCAGGCCTGCGTGCGTGGAAACGTGGGGTACTCACTCAGGCTGGGGAATGGTACCAGGGCATCTCCGTGGCACTCCTTGGGGCATGTGTGCTCCGCCCTTCTCTCGCACCTGGCATCAGCAGCCCACCGGGTGAATGCGGCGGGGAGCAGTCAGGGATATTGCCTCTGCCGCCAGGAAATTGCTTCCACAGGGTTGGGGCTACGCCAGGTGAGGCACGTGTGGTGAGCCTGCAGAGGTGAGGTCTGGAAGGGCCTCGTGGTTTCAGCAGAGCAGGTGCTGCCAGCTTCACTTCTTATCGTGCTTTGTGGACAAAAAGCACGCCTGGGCATTCCGCCCTCGTCGCCAGTGTTCCAAGGTGTGGGGGTCTGCCCTCTCGCTGGGTGTCGCGCTAATTGCTAAGGTGTGCGCAGCGATGAAATAAATACGCCGACTCGCGTGTGTGGTATTGCGCGGACTGCCGCTGCAGCTCCGCCTTCTTTATTATCTAGACACGCTCACGCCAGCCGGCGTGAGCGCAGGGGCGGGGCTGCGGAACGCGCACCAGCGGGGAAAAGCTGGTGCGACAACTGTTACAGATACAATGCACACACACTAGGTGTGAATGTAAAATCAAGTGCTACCTTCCCAAACCAAACAATAAGACCTGTGTATTCTGTTAAAAAAAATGGTGAAATGAGTGGAGATTGATGAAGCCCTGCCCAAACAGTTCATTTACTGCCTCAAGTACATTTTGCAGACGGTATCACTGTGGCCTTGCAGTTTCAATTTAATGACCTGCTTAATTCACCCATGATGTGAGTGAGTGGACATTCCTTAAAATTCAGTCTTGTGCTGCTTCATTCAGATGTGCAGTATATGCTACATGTTCGGGGAGGGGAGTTTACAGGTCAGGAGGCGGGGACCGGCAAGAGGGGCATTTCAAGGTGAAGTGCACCAGTCCTGTGGGTGCGATACATGCAGCAGCCACAGCAGATCGCATTGTGCACCCATCGTCCCTGCGGTTGCCTGAAGTGAGACAGTGACAAGCGTTGCTCGCTTCTCCGGTGTCTGGCACAATACAAACCACTAAACTCTTGGAGCAACTGTGGAACTGGCGGAAAGTGAGGCACAGAAAAATGAACATGCTGGAGTAATGTGCACAATGCAGAGTTGTAACACAGATTAAAGAGGTACTCACGGCGCTGACAACGAAGTGAAAACCACAATGGTTGCACTAAATATGTCACTACAGTAGTAACAGCATCTGGGGAACTCCCCAGGCCCGGCTCCAGGAATTTTTATTTGGGTGGGCCACGGGTGCATTTGGGTGGGCCTCTTTGGGCCCAATTTGTCGCTTCTTGTGGCAGCCTACAAGCCCTAGATTATATCATATCTACTTGCAAACAGTCACCATGATACAATGGTTCAATTCTGTGTGTATACAGAGCATGTGGAGAGTTATTTGAAAGTAAGAGAAATGTCTGGACCTAAGTGCAAGCCCTCAAATTCCAACAGGCGAGGCTTCAACACAAGTACTTCCAGGCCCGATTATACACTTTTCTACCATCCCTCTCATGTGCACCTCATCTCACAGCTGACCTTAGGCTCCAGCCCCATATCAGCCACCATCCAGCTCCACTTTAATTATTCCCATAAAAAAACATTAGTAAAATCACCTTCAAACTTAAAACATTAAACATAGCAGTAAATATAATTAGCACGCATTTTAAAATATATTCCACAGTTGACCTAATGACCATGAAAGGCCATGACAGGGCCGGCTTTAGCGGTAGTGCGAAAGTCTTTTTTGGCGCCCCACCAATGACCTCTTTCTCCGCAGATACCATTACTACCACCCTCCAACAGGGCCCTTCATCTCTCCGTAGCCCCTCTCTCATATGCATTTCATTTGTTGTATAACGCTACTCATATCAGTGTAGGGTGTCACAGTACTTTACATCACGCACACATTATGCAAAGATAATGAATCATACAAGTATGTAAATTAGTCTATAGGGAATGTCACATAAGCCAATGAGGATTACAAGGTGTAGTAATCACTTGTCATCCATACTGGTTGGCAGTATATTTTAAGAGGGTTTGGGGGTTGGCTTTACTAATAAAAATATACATCTGCCCAAACTCTTTTTAGCAAAATTAAAATAATGAAAGACTGGGGAGTTCTTACTATATAGTAACACAAAAAAGTGAAGTTCTAACTATACCATTCATGTTTGTATGCAGCTCTTTGATGACAGTTCATAGTCACTGTCCTATGATAGCATTTTAACTTCTGAACTGCAAGTAGCACAAGAATCTCTGAGACAAAGGAAGTAACCCACTGAGCTATCCACATAAAATACAGTTTACCTGCATTTCAAAACTACCAACAGACAAAGGATTGCTCTCCAGCAGGATCATTAATCACCAGTTATCTGGACATTTGTATTGCTGTCTTGCATCCATGGCCATGATAATGATAAAAATGATTTAAATGAAGCATGCACAAAGTATGTGCTGCAGATTTTAAAAATAAGAACAAATAGTAACACATTCTCTTTCCTACTCAGTTAGTCAAACTTTGTGTCACAGCCTGATCTGATAAGCAGCTGCAGGGGTCAGGAAAGGTGAATCAGAATAAACAAATTTATTTTCTCCAATGCTGAATAGCAGCATGAATTTGTCCCCTTCGCCATGCCCCTATTGTTCCTGCACAACACAGCCCACCGTTCTTAAAGGAGTTGGGTGATTGGGGATGGCTGTGAGAAAGAGCCCAGGCCCAATCACGCAATACCCAGAACAGGAAGAAAAACAACGTTGGGAGAAACGTTTTAAATTATAGTGCCCATTTTCTATTGGCATTCATGTCCTCACTGCGAGGGCCAAGACTCATGTTTGGGTGGGCCAGACTCATCATTGGGTGGGCCTGGCCTACCCGGCCCACCCGCTAGAACTGGGCCTGGAACTCCCTCTAGTAAATGGAAATAGTAAAGTGAGGAACAGGTCTGTTTGGACCTCCCGAAGTAGTGGCGGCAGTAGCTGGAAAAAGCTTTGGTATAGCGAGGAGGCGTTGTTGCAACAAGAGGGGAAGGAAGGCACGGGAGGGAATATACAGTAAAAGACAGGCAGGAAAGAAATGGAGAATTGCATGCGTTGTTTAACAAATAGAAAAAAGGGATGGCGCACAAACGGGCGGCTGCTTCAAAACTGTTGAACCCTGGGCGTGAAGGAAACAATCTGAACACTCAAGTCTGGGAGAAGGGCAGCAGAGGAAAAGGAGTTCTCCCGAACAACAGATAACAACAGATAACAAATGCCAGCGCAAGAAAACTGTACTTGGCCGTTGCTCCTCAGCCATAAACGGAAGTGAGGTATCGGTTGCACCACGAGTACGGAAGCAGCAAAGCTGAGTGAGGCTGGAGTGAACCTATCTGAAGCTGCAGGTGGGACTACAGTCATTTTATTAAATTCAACAGGTCTTTGCAGACAGTGCATGCACGCTGTAGGCTCAGCCTAAAAAAGCGCTCAGCATTGCAGATGGAAAAGCACCAGCAGGGAAGGGATTAAACTTGAATTGTACATATACGTTTGGGGGCTCTGCTCAAAAATAATATTGTGAACTCTGGTTAAAAAAATATATGCAGTCAACACCACCACTAGTCCTTTCACGTATCTCAGTCAATTTTATTGGATAATTGTGCTCTTCAGCCCGCGTTATTCCTTCTGTGCCCAAAATCTGGGCCTAATTGACTGTGCGAATTTATATGTGGAAAATGCAGAATCATCGCACTTAATCCATCTTCATTAGATCTGCATTAACAATAGCATAAATAGAAAACAGTGGAAGTGGAAGATAGGAAAGAAAATAGGATAACTAATTAACACATGTACCAAAACATTCTACAACATGACAAACTAAGCTGTATTTGTTTAATCTGACACAATGTCAAAAACATGCACTGGAAAAAACTAACAAAAGAAATATATGATGATGCAAGTGACAGTTACCATGAAGCAAAACCGAGGTTGGGGCGAAGCATCCATCCTTTCTTTACAAGGGCCACTGGAAACCAGGAAAGAGAAGTGATAATGTACCCTGGCCAGCCTTATTTATGCCTTGTAAACATAGTAAGAGCATTGTTTCTCCATCACAAAACCGAGATGGTGGAACAAAAGTGGTGATGGTGGATCAAAGAGGAGCTTCCTCAATAGGCATGATTGCGGACACCATTTGAGTTGTCTTTGTGACAGGCCAATGGAATGGTGATAGCAACAGAGTCAGGCATGGATGCAGCCATCAGAGAAATTCAGATGATCCTGTCTAAAGGCTTCCCACTGGGGTTAGAAGACGTGACAAGGACTTTGGAGAGAATGCCTTGAGGGCAGGGAAACACAGAATGAATGTAGCCCTGTAGTGTGGTCTTGGAGGGACCCAGCAAGGAATGACAAAAAACTATGGAGGGGTAAATTCTAAGGTGAGTCTATTAGGATTAGGACCACTTACAGGGGACATGGGAAATCTCTGAATAATAATTGGGAGAAAGTGCCTGAGCCATGGTGCCCTCCAGTATAGAATTGCCTACACCATCCTAGGAAGACATCAGAAACTCAAAGGACACTTGAAAGTGAAAGAAGCAAGGTAAAGGATGCTGCAATGTGCCCATCATCACATATAGACATGGGAGAAACGTAGCCGGTGTATTACCCATAGAGATTAACGGAAAGAGGTCGAAAATATACTGGCCCAAACACAGGTAGGTAGAGAGGAAGTGCACACACACCCCTTCAGGAGTGGAGATAAGGTAGAAATGTTTTGGAGTGCTGCCATGCAATACAGAAGCAAAAGTAAAAAGCTGAGTACATCACCCTTTAGTATGAATAAAGGGGAATATGGCCCTTATAACAAACACAGAGAAGCAAAGGCAACTGGAGCAGACCAACACAAAGAATAAAGGAGAAATACGTTTTCTGTGCCACCACCAGGCTGAGGATTAGGGTATAGCTATTAGTCAGATGATGGGGAGAGCAATAAGGGGAGGATATAAGTGGGCCATAATGCCACCATCCAGTGAAAGTAGCAGTTCTTTGAAAAAATGCAATATAAACACACAAAAGGTATGGTGGACTCCTTATACAGGACAAATTGATTTTCTACAGGTGCTCAGATAAAATCTTTTATTATTGGATGAGGTGGTCATACCCACGTAATGTTGCATGCTTCATTACCGGCCACCTCGCCCAACCTTGATAAGATGGTTCTACCACAGCAGAGTCAATCTCATCTGTAAGGGAGTTCTTAGATATATTCTAATCCTGAATATTACAGGGGTTCAGATCGAGAAATTGATTAAAAATACCCCAAGGAATATACTTTATGGTATGATTAAAAATAAACAATTAGTGATGATCTATGGGTATAATGTCCCACTCATCCTTAAAATTGATGACATATTTCTGCCTGCTTCTGCACCAAAAACTGGTGGAAGCATTACTCAGGGCTATGTGTGGATCCCTAATTCATATAATTATATATGTGCAACCATACTCCTAGTGAGACAGGAAGTTCCTACCTTCACCTTATAGCCTACCCCAAATAGGGTTGTGAAGTGTTGCGTGGTCTAACCTGAGGTGGGGCCTCTTGTAGTCACACATTCATCAAGGAGGTGCACCAGGTATTTTCACCTACATGCTCCCTTTCGCTAGCCGAACTTGGCCGAGTTCACAGGTGAGGTTGAGTTCACCCTGGAAATACCATCTTACCAGGGTGATGTGTGGTGGCTGATGATGAAACATTTCATAATACGTTTGTGAGACCACCCCATCCAATAATAATGGATTTTTGCCTGAGACCCTGGTAAAAAAGCAGTTTGTCCTCTACTGTACCTTTTGTGTGTTTATATTGTATGTCAGAAGGAAGGACAGTGGTCTAGTGTTTCTCTTTCTCTCTCTATGTAATAGTACTTTGAAAAAGGCACTAAGTTAACACACTAGCCCAGACTTGTGGGAACATAAAGGAAAGGTACAGATAAGACACCATCTGGTAGGAATTTGCATGTAATAAAGGGAAAGTATTGGGATGAAGAATATGGACCAAGGTGGCAGAAAAGGTGGTGGTGGAGTAGGTAAAAGTGGTAAATTGTTCACTCTCATGGACAGCAGAAGATGAAGGAACACAGGAGAGAAGTGGGGTTCAGGAGAGAATGAGTATAGCTGGGGAGAAGTAGAGCAACAGCAAGATTATAAGAATATGGGAGAAGAGCAGACATGGCACTAGTCTAAAAACTAGAGCTCACGAAAGGCATGTCTATTTCCCTGACAAGGGTACTAGTCTGTACTTGATTGGTCATGTGATACCACTCCGGCCCGCAATGGAGTTTTGTTGGCTTGAACATATTGATAATGAATGCAATAGAAGAATATATTTGATGGCATCATTGGCAACCTGTGATCCCCAAAATATAGCCATTTGTCACTGCTGCAATTGAAACAATGTATCTGTCATGGCTTTGCTATTATCACTTGGACCTTCCTAGGATGATTTGCTACAGATTAAGGGCATAACAATATGAAACCCCTTCTACTCTTATTTTTTTTTTTTTATTTATTTGAAAAGTTTTATATAGCGCTGGCTAGACCCGGAGGTATCAGAGTGCTTTATATGAGGTAGGACACTGGTTTCAGAACATTGTTACAAAGTTACATCAGTTGCTGGAGCGTCGCAAAACATAGAAAGGGAAACAATATAACGTAGTTACATAAGTAACAAAAGCATAGCATAGCATAAGAAAGAAACCGGCAAGGGGGAAAATACTTCAGGGGACACAGAAAAGTCAGGCTGGAAAGGGGAGGCAGACAAAGAGTCATGGAGGGAGGAGGCAGGGGAGGGAAAAGAAAAACAACGGGGAGACGAGGAAAACAATGTCCGATGCCTGGCTGGGTAGGTGACGGCCGAGGGTGAACCAGAGCCAACTCCTCTATAGCTGCATAGGACAGCTCCACCGGGCATCGGCCAAGGTTGCTCGGGCACCGCGGTAAGAACAGACGGTTATGAGGATAAGTGAGAAACAAGTTACAAATTACATCAGTTACAAGGGCATGCTACACAGATGTTACTAGAGCATAGAATAGCACCAACACATAGAAAAACAATGGTACACGGTCACATGAGTAAATAGGGTATTAGATAACAGAGACACATTCTCTTTTCAGCTGTAGTCAACGGTTGGATGCTGTGCACATATCACTTCCTACACAAGATGCAATTCAGTCTTCAAAAGTCACAGCACCATCAGCGCATGGTTACCCTTGCATTTCATGCCTGGCATTTTGCAATGTCATGCACCTTCCACTCAAACATGACATCAAGCCTCGAAAATGGCTGACAGGATGACTATGACATGGTTTTGTTAGGGATTAACAATGAGTTTCAGAGTCACATCCTTCATACCTTCTTCAGAACTGCACTTCGCATGCACGTAACAAACACAACATCTGTGCCAAAGAGTGTGAGAGGTAAGGTGCTGAATTGTGACGACTGTCACATCGAATCTGTATGTTTTTGTGTTAGTTCTCGTCACTTTAATATGATTACAGCGTTTATGGCTGATCTAGATTTGTCTGAAAGCAAAGATATCAGGAGCTCCAAAAGGAGTGATACCAAGAGAGTGTTACAGAACTGCCCTAGATGCACAGCAGTTACGTATGCTGCTTTTAGTTCTCTTGAGTCACAACTGTATTGCAGAAGAGGTTGTTGATACTTGTGCTGGTCCTTCTGTAATACTCATTGCACACAGGAGTGTAGACAGTATCGCCAGTGTGCTGGGATGGGGCCAAATATAAATGGCCTGGTGTTGTTGGCCAAATGAGTGGTCTAAGTGCCTGGCAGGTAAAATGAGGAGCAATTTGCTCAAATGTAGTGACGAAGAGCATTTATGTAAGCACTATGCATTGGTCAAAACATAGATGAATTTAATGTATAATTTACAGATGGCGGTGTGTTTTAACAACAGACTAATATGATTAAAAAAAACATTCAACGTTAGTATTCAAGTTTTTCTACAGCATTTTAAGAGAATTCACTAGAAAATATACAACACCTGGGAACAAAAAGCATAAAATGTTCAGGTTTTCTTGAAAACAATAGAGAACTCTCAAATGTGTTATTATTGGTCCATTTTGGAATATATTAAGTAAATAATTAGGTTAAATAAATGCATAAATACAGATATTGCCATGGAACATCAACAGCAGCATTCTGTATGGCGGTGGGCAGAACTCGCAGAGTTTTATTCCATGGAATTCGACAGAATTACATGAAAGCTCCGCAAGATTCTGCAGAGTTCCGCAAACGGTGGAAATTGAACTTAGCGCTGCTCGCTCTGATTTTTAGCACTGGAAGCTTGTTCTACTCTGCAAAACCAGTGAGAACAGCACCACATGGCACGCCACAGGGTGCTGCCTTTTTGCTGCAGCACAAGTAGATTTTCTACTTGAGCGGCAGCTTTCTCACTGCGAATGGTCGCAACCGCCCGTGACCGCCGGCGTTGAGAAAATCTCTGTGGGTGCCCCCCTCGAGCCCGAAAATCATGCCAGGAGATGCCAATTTGCGCGCTCTCCAATTTACAGTTGGTGAGTCGGGCGTGAGAAAAACTTGGCATGCGGCAATTGACAGAGTTTGGCCTGGAGCTCCTCATTACAAGCATAACACGGAGTGGCCAAAACTCTGCAACACACATCTTGAGTCTGTAATGAAACTAAAAGGATCCAGATCTTTCAATAAACTGACAGGCATCATTAGAATGGACCCACATATTTTCTAAAATAATTTAGCCCTGGCACCAACAGCAGGGCTTCAGAGATCATCAGCCAGAACAAAGAAATGATCGGTCTACCTCGAGATACTCCCAGCCCACTCTCAAATGTTCTGTGCCACACTCACATTTGCTGAACTGCCTATCAGTGAGCTTCAGCATACCCACAGAGAACTTTAGGGTGAGCCAACATTGAGACACCATTGTGGTCATTAGCTGCCTCACTCAGCCCTTGGCCCTCCCTCAAAGACCCTATGCTGGTTATTAGATCACACCATATTTTTCGAAGAGACCACCAGCCTGCCTTCTATCAGTCCCACCAGGCCTTAGAATGTTATAAGACCCTCAGCCAGCCACTTGGCACCCTTGGTCTCCCTTAGGGTACCAAAAACCTACTCTCAGAAACTCCAACTGGTGCCCAGAGACCCCAGCAGGATGTCAACATACCCTTTAAACACCTAGAGGTGGCCCTTAGCCAAGCCCAGCAGTTCTTCTGATTTTTTGCAGTCACCACCAAGTACTTAAACAGTGAAGGGGTTCTCTTTAGAGACCCTTTGTGTGCTCTCAGACACATTCAATAAGCCCTTAGAATTCATGAGCATGAGGGCAGGGACACTCTGAGAGACCCGCAGACATCCCCTACACTCATCTAGTCCTTAAACACTGCCAATCAGCCCTCAGAGACCTTGAGACCATTGACATGCCCTCGGACACCTTCATCATATCCTTGAGTGAAACTGAGTTTGTCTTCAGACACCTCCAGAAGGCCTTAGAACTCTCCTAGCAGCCCTAGAGACCCTCAATGTGCTCTCATACAACTCTAGCAGGCCCTCAAAATAACCTCCTTGTTTCACTATCAGAGACCGTCAGCTGAACCCCAAAGCTCAACTCCAAACACAACCAGCTGCCCTTCAGAAAGTGTTATCAGCTTTCAAACACCCCCGTTTTGCTCTAAGATACGGTTTTAGTTAAACCTCCAACACCTTCCAAGATCCGGCCCTTGACTGGTCAAAACATGCCCTGGTCTTCAGTGACTGTATGGTAAGTTGCACCCCTGCCTATCCCCCACCACACTATCTAGTTTCCTAATTCAACATGCACAAATGCTGTGCAAGGTAAAGAAGACATAACCTCATTATAAGGAGGGATGGCCCATTCAATGACAGTTGCATTTTCTTGGGCATATGCACCATATCACAAATTAAGGGAAGAGTATCGGTTTTGATACACTTACTGTGCACCAGCCAGGAAATGATGTACCGTTACTGTGCCACCCAGAGGCCTTTCAACAGGGGCCACCCAGGGGCCACCCAATTTCTCCACAGAACAGCAGTAGACTAACTCTACACCCATTTGTTAGGGGAGTCTTGGCCCTCCACCAAATGGATCCCGGTGGTGCACTTCCAGTGATACGCATATTGACACACTTTCAGTATCTCTGCTGTGCACCCATCAGTCGGCATCTGAAGTAACCCTACACATGCCTGTGGGCGTTGGATTGGGTTGCTGTCTGCGAACGTAGGGGCCCACTCAAGCATTAGAAGCACCTGAAAAGAAACACTGAGGAGAGAATGAAATGCTGGTCTATGCTGTGCTCTTAGAAATATATGAACTACCTCTGACAGACAGTACATATGCTGTAAACAGCACATTTTTACCTACAATCAGTCACATTCTGCAGATATACACTGTGGGCCTGATTCACAAAGGAAAACGTACACTTTTTTGTAAGTTTACTATCTTTTTTTGGTATTACCAAACTACGAGTTTAATTTTACTAGTAGTAATTTTATGACTGCAGAGACTCCGCAGTCGTGGCGGAGAACTCCACACAAAAAGATAGTACAGGCCTATCTTTTTATGTGCAGATTCTCCGCCGCGAGTGGGGAGTCTCCACAGTCATAAAATTACTATTAGTAAAATTAAACTTTTTGTGAATACCAAAAAAATAGTAGTCTTACAAAAAAAAGTGTAAATTCACCTTTGTGTATCAGACCCTGAGTCTGTTCAGGGCTTATTCACTGAGTGTGCATACAGGCATACCAGAGCCATGCACTTATGGCCAGATGTACAACCCTACCAATTTGTGAGTCGCAAATTGCGTTGTTTTGCGACTCGCAATTTGCGACTCGCAAATAGGAATATACAACTGTGTCTTAGACACTGTTTGCGATTCCTAATGGGGTCGCAAATTGCCTGCCTCATTAATATTCATGAGATAGGTGCAATTTGTGACCCCATTAGGAATGGCAGCCTGCTGGGGTCAGCAGACCACCATGTCTGTGACTGCTTTTTAAATAAAGCCGTTTTTTAGTTTTTTAAATGCAGCCTGTTTTCCTTAAAGGAAAACGGGATGTATTAAAGAAAGAAAAATGAAATGTTACTGTTTCATTTTTTAAGAGTAGGGAGTGGTCCGTGGGGCCACTGCCTGCTTTTAAAAAATATTTTCAATGTCAGTCACAAAGGGGAAGGGGTCACCTGGGGACCCCTTCCTGTTTGCGAGTGGGTTACCACCCATTTGAAATGGGTGGTAAACTGCAAGTGTTTTGAAGTGCGAGTCGCTATTAGGAAGGGGCGATCTTGGCACACCCCTTCCTAATAGGAAGTCACCAACCCAATTTTGTGAGTCGGTAATAGGTTACCGACTCGCAAAATAGGGTTTGTAAATAGGGCAGACCTATTTTGCGGTCACAAACGGGCCGATGGCCTGTTTGCGAGCGCAAAAAATAGTCGTACAACTGGCCCTTAGTGTATACTACGGCCCCAGACCCCTTATCATTCCTGTGGTTTGGTTTCATCAAGATTTCATCTGTGACTTTTTCAGCTGCCGAATTTATCTATGCCATGCTCTTTAGATAAGTTTTATGCAAACTTCTTATCTATTTAGAAAGCGTTCATGATCTACTTATTCACGTTCACTTCACGTAGTTGAATTATCAGTTTTGGTTCCGCCTGTATTTTGTTATTTTGGTCTCGCTTTGCAATTTATATTTTATTACATACTGTGTTTCTATTCTCTTTTTTCGTTTTAATTATGGCATGTTTTACCAGGAAGATCAGTTTGGACAACTCCCAGTTTGCCTCATAGGAGAAAATGCGCTTTCGAAATGTTAAAAGATTAAAACAAAATCTTAAAAATAAACAAATTGTGGGGCATATTAGCAAGACCGGCGATAAAATTATCGCCGTTTTAGCGGCAGGAAACTGCCGCTAAAACGGGGATAATGGGCTTGCTAATATGCGTTATGGAATTCCAATAGAAGCCCAGGTTAGATGTCCTGCACATCTAACCTGGGCTCTATTGGAATTCTATAACGCATATTAGCAAGCCCATTATCCCTGTTTTAGCGGCAGTTTCCTGCCGCTAAACGGCGATAATTTTATCGCCGGTCTTGCTAATATGCCCCTGTGTTTTTAACACTGCTGAACAACGCAAATTATCTATGCCAGCGTGTTTCTCATTCCAAAATCTGATAAAATGCTTTTGATTTACAGAAGTAATAATTCAAGAAATATTAGCATCGGTTATATCATCCACTCTCAATCCTGGCGTTTGTCTCACTGAAAAACATTACATTATTTCTGAGTCATGCTCATAATGTTTTGACCTGGAGGTGAGGTGGGGAAGATTGTAAGTGCATGCATTTAGTTGCGACAGCGTTCTTTGCTTCTTCAGTGCTTAAGGTGTCAGATGCATTTACGAACCCTTATAAAGAAATTGCCTCTGAAATCATTTCCTGTTTTGTAACCTCTGTATGCCTATGAATCCTTTATCATTTTTTACATACCTTACAAATATAGTCATACATTAGCTACGCTCCGGAGCAACATTTTTCTCAGCTCAGACTCATTCAGTCTAGCATTGATTTTTATACAAAAAACATAAATGTTATGGGGCTGTCATTGGTAGAGAAATTGGAAAAAGATATTTCTGAAAATTTCTAGAGCTGTCTGAAACGTATGACTAATAGAGAAATTGAAATATTTTCAAATAATACGTGATGGGTATGTATTTATTTTGAGTAAATAATAACTTTGCTTTGGGAACAGTTACACCCTTGAAACAGAAAAATAGACTTATGATGTTGCTCTACTTTAGAAATATATTTACCTATATACTTCCCCCTGTGCTAGATTTGTTGGTCCCGACATCACACCAAAAGGTCTCCATTAGACACCACAGTGTATTCTCTGTTCACCATATGACTTTTTAACCCCCTATAACTAACTGAAATCTAAAATACATTTTCAGCTGATCAAATACAGGAACACCATGCAATTTCTACACCAAAAACTGAGAAGTTTGTTCAAGGCTCCTCAGTTAACTCTCATCTGGACTACATCAATTTTCTCTACTTCAGCACTTTCAGAAAAATAACCGCTCACCTGAAAAAGGCCAAAATTCTACTGTCATATCTGCGCTGGTCATGGCATAAAGGTCCCCAAGTCTACTGCTATCCTGGGCAGAAACTTCATTGGTTGCCGGCAGAGAGTTGATCAATTTAGAATTTTGTACCTGATTCACCAGTATTTGTATGGTCACATTCTAATCTTTTTCTAACCACTGCCGTAGAACATCGCTCCAGCAAGGGGTACAGGTCAGCAGTACTAACAATGCATTCAGTGGGGGCTGCTGTGGTATTTAAGTGGTGGGGCAGCACGGGGGGAGATTAGCGTGGGAGGTGGCAGGGTGGGGAGGCTGCGGGAGGGGGATGAATTAAAAAATAATGCTTACCCACATTCAGCAGTGTTGGTGCTCTTCTGGCCTCGGCTCCTCAACTACCGGCATGCCACAGGGTCCCTGCGCCAATCCAGAAGTCACTCTCATGCTGGTATTTCCCAGCATGAGAGCAGTGCCGTGATTGGTGTGAGCGTCATAGTTAGGCACTCACTAAGGGACTGCGACCCTTTGCTTGTTCTCCACCCGGCTGTAAAGTACAGTTCGGTGGAGAGATCTAAGTGCGCATAACGGTTTGGCCGGCTTTAGATGGCCGGCCAAACTGTCATGCGCACTTGAAACTGTGCCACCACTCCTCCTCCTTCCTGCAGCGGTGTCGACGTGTGGGAATGGACGGGCCCACCATCAGCTCAGCTGCAGGAAGTAAGCGAGGAAAAAAAAGGATAATAACCTTTTTTATTATCATTTTATTTTTCATTTTTCACTGCTCAAAAGCAGGAGGAGCTGCCGCTAAATGCATTGGTCCCTAAGTTTTGTCTGGCTCTGGAAGTAGTGGTGCGTGGGGTGTTGCAGCACCCCCAAAATAACCATGTTCGAGTTCAGAGGGGGAAAGGGCACTAAAAATACCTTTACATTTTGCTTTTATCATCCCAAATTTGCTGTGTGTCCAAAGACAGAGATCGAACGTCAGGCTATGTCTTAGGATAAGGTGCTGGTTAGTCTTTTAACATGGAGACATGTGTTTGCTTTTCGTTCTCTGACTGCAAAGTGTGAGGATTTTTTCAAATGAACCACGCAACAGTTTTGATGGTGTAAAAGGAAAGGCTGTAGTGTGAGAAGTTGGCCTGGTATATGCTGTCCACTAATTAAAGTGGGCACCTTGCACCAGTCTAAACGATCCTTATGATGTATGAGGTCAAAGATAACCTTTAGAAAGATATCCTAGTGGTAGCTGTGGAGAGCAGCCTTCAGGCTTAATCTTGAAGGAATGTAAAGCAGCTTGTTTTACCAGAATATCACTTCCTATATTGACTAAATGAAAGGAAAACCACACAGTAGTTATATAAAAATATGTATTTATTAATATAACACTCTCTTGTATCCTCTACACGAGGATACAACACAAAGTACACAATACGAGATCAATAGAACAGTTGTAAGTAGCAGAATACACAGTGGGCTCCGGGGGAGACCAAACCATATACTAAAATAGTGGTATAACAACCACGACTCGGGTCAAGACAAGGTCTGGAGCACGTAGAATCATTGGGACCCCAAGGAACCACCCAAGGTGAGTAGATAGGGACCCCACGGAGGCCGGGTGCAGTGTGCTAACACAACCGCAGGTTCCCTACAATTCTATGGGGAAGTCGCAGATGCAATTTTACAGTTTAAGGACCCTTCTAGGAGGATTTCGAGGAAACCCTTTGGAACTTAAGAGGTTGGAGAGCCACCCCACCCGTGGATACCGTAGTACCCGAGTTACCTATTCCAGAGGAGCCGGGTGCATAGGTCTGGAGTGGTGTCGGAAACCGCCGTCGTTCTCAATGGAGGGCTGCGAAGAAGTACTGCTACCATGAAGGTGAAAAGGGGCCGGTGGAATCCAAGCCTGGATTCTGGAAGTAAGGAACCTGAAAGCAGAGGGGACAGAGTCTGGGTCACTTCAGAGTGACCAGAGGCTCGGAAGACGAAGGCCCACCGATGTCGGGTGCTTCAGGTGCGAAGAAGGGATGTTTGACTCTGCAGCCACGAGGACCAGGGGACGTTGACGATGACCAGGAGCCAGAGGCGAGCTGAACCACGAAGGATGTCGAGTGCTGAGGGGTCGGTGTCCGGCTGGCACACCGAGAAGCCTTGGCAAAAGCAACCCACGCAGGAAGGTCAAACAGGTTACGGTGAGGACCAGCAAGGTCCTGGGGACTCTCCAAACAATGGAGAGTCAGGGCACGTCTGGAGAAACCAGGGAAGCCCAATAGAAATCAAGATGACCCTCAAGGGGACCCACAGGCCGAATGATCAGGAGTCGCAAGGGGACCTCGAGCAAGATCACAAAGTACCAGCCCATGGAGAACTCGGTGTGAGGAGGCCGGAGTTCTTTGGTGCAAATACTGCTCAGGATCAGGATTACACAGAGTCCAATGCACAAGCTCGGGAATCGCCAACAAGCATATGCAACTGCAAATGGACGCGGTGCACAGGGGTTCGGGTTATGCAGTCCCCACGAGTGATACAGGCCTCTAACTTGCTGAGAGAGCAGATCAACCTCCGGGACCTTCGAAAACCCACCTCCTGTGTTGCTGAGATCTTCGGAGTCCACAGGAGTTTGAGAACAGCAGACAGGTCAGTTGCATTGAGGTGCCTGCTAGTGCAGGGGAGTGACTCCTTCACTCCAAGGGAGATTCTTCGGGTTGTCCTTAGTGCACCACAGGTCCTGCACAGAGCCAGGTGCAGACTTTCAGGCACTCTCAGAGTGCACCCACCCAGCCCCAATACACTAAATCCTGTCTGGGAGGTGGATACCTATTGTGGTGCCTTCCTCTGCTCGAGCTTGGCTCAGCAGCAGGAGGGCAGAAATGTGTCTCTCGTCGGCAGCATCCATTTTGTGCTGTCCGGATCGAGAAGGCTGGCACCGGATAGACCCGTGACCCCACGAAGCTTGCTTCAGAAGGGTGGAATCACACCTCCCACACCGTATGATTCCAAGGTGTTTGATACCAAACACGATATGTTTCCATGCAGCCGTTTTCGAGATAGCATTTACCGCAAGGTTATAATGCACCTCTACCTATATGTCCGGCTGTGTCACAGACAACCCGGGAGAATAGTCTCCGAAGGCTGCAGAGGGGCTCTGCTCCTGCAGGGGCACCCTCTCACGTAAAACCCGGATCACTGACATAATATCGACTACAAAAATATCGAATATACAAAATATCGGCGTCAGAATATCGACTACAATAATATCTACTACCAATACTTATTTATAATAATACAAAAATATCGAGTACACAATATCGTTTATAAAAAATATCGTTCACCACAATATCGAAATGCTAAATATCGTTACATTAAATATCGTTTAAATTTTTATAACATACAACATTACAAAAATATCGAATACCAAAATATAGACATCAATAATATCGACTTTTTACAAATATCGACAATATAAAAACTGCTCAATTAAATATATCTTTAGCACCAAATATAAATTCACATTATAAAACAATATAAAATACTTTAACAACATAATAAAATAATTTGCAAACACATCAATATATAAAACAAAATATTTTGGCTAAACAAACTAAACAAACGTATTACAATAATAAAATATAAACTGTAAAATATATAATACTTGCATTATTTCACATTAAAAACAACATTTACATTATTTACAAAAAGTAAAAAGATAAAATATTTACTTTCTACTAACAGTTTCTTAATTAGCGTTTCCCTTATATGGAAAGAAAGTGCCAAAAGAATAAAAACAATTAACTTCAACCAATAAAATGCTTACATTTCAAAATACACCAATAACATAAAGCAACCAATTAAATAAACACTATATAAACATCAAAGACATACCTCTCTTTTACACTTAAAAACTACAATAAAGAAGAAGGTGAAACTGTGCCCAACTGTTTCCTGAAAGAAAACTTTCATTACTAAAAAGAGATTTAAACCTGCACTAAGTAAGTAAAACTGTTTTTAAAATATAACAATACTACTAACCTGCAACAAAAATTATTTCTAAAACCTAATTGACTATTCTTTCATTCCTTACTTTTATATCACCTCTACAGATATCCTACAAAGCCAGAAAATTATTTCAAAAATACTCACCAATAAAAGAACAATAAATGTAAGTATATTCTATTTTTGCCAAACCGACCTAAAAATATTTTCAAAACGTTATTCACTAATATATATTTTCTTTTTTATCTATCTCCTCTACAGCCAACAGCAAAAGCTTCCAAAATAATTCTACAACTACTAACAAAATAAAGACAACTAAAAAGTAAGTATATCATTTTCCATTATTAAACAACGTTAAATACCCACCCAAATAACCCTTTACCCCTAAAATGCCTATCATCTACAAACAATATAATCAAATTATTAATATGTTTTTTCTCTTCTCAACAGAAATTACATCAAGAAAATAGAAAAGAAAGCTTGAAATAATTTCCTAACCAATTTCATTTACATCAAACTAAACATTGTAAGTATATTCACTGAGATGTAACAGTATTTAATAAACATGTTGTATTTATTATATTAAAATATTTTCTTTTTGAATTTTCCCTAGCATAAAACAAAACAACATGACTGAAGGTGCAGAATTTGTAATGTCACAAAAAAATAAAATGCTATTATGTTATATGGGGTATGTGTATACACAGGAGAAACAAATTGGCCTTAAAGTATTTTGGAAGTGTAGCAAATACTACTCTAACAAATGCTATGGAAGAGCTACTACTCAGGAAACTACTGTTATTTCTGTAAAAGAACATAATCACCCCCAAACATAACAGAGATTGAGGTTAGAGATGCTCTTGAAAGTATAAAAGAAGCAAGCACTAGTACTGACAAACCAACTACCCAAATACTAAAAGAGCAACTATTAAAATTACCTCAACATGCATCAGGACAATTACCGTCCATAGCTTCTTTAAAAAGAACAATTGCCAGACAAAAAAAAGCTACCACAACTACTATACCTGCCCCTAAAACATTTGCAGAAGTAGTTATTCCACCAGAATTAAGCATTACTCACAGTAAAGAACCATTTATATTTTTTGATAACAAATGCCCAGAAAAAAGAATAATTATGTTTGCTACTGCAAACAATTTACTTAAATTACAGCAATGTGACACCTGGATGATGGATGGAACTTTCAAAGTCTGTCCAAAACCATTTTACCAGCTGTACACAATACATGGATTATACCAACATTCAAATATTCCATTCATCTACGCACTATTACCAAATAAACAACAAACTACCTACATTGATATACTCACTAAAATAAAAGAAGAAAGCAATAATTATTTTCCTTCAAAAATATTTATTGACTTTGAAATAGCCATGATAAATGCTATACTAAAAAATTATCCACACACAGCAATTCAGGGTTGCTATTATCATTTTAATCAGAGTCTCTGGAGACATCTACAAAAATCAACCCTAAGGGGCCGATTCCGATCTCGGCCGGTAGGGCTCCGAATCGGATTCGGCTTAACCGGATCCGATTCGGAGCCCTATTTCCCGACCGAACCGTACGCGCGTCCGGGCGAGCGAGTACAATGCGTATTCGCCGACCGACTCGTCCGGGCATCCCGACCGCTCCGACCGACTCGTTCCCGGGTCCAACCGCACCGACCGACTCGCTCGGACTCGACTCGCACCGCGCAATGGAGACGTTCCCCGGCCGGGTAAGTACGATGCGCGCCGCGAGCAGTCCGACCGAGCCGCGCACTCCGGCTCGAAAGAGCTGTCGGAGCCGTACTTTGGGGGTCCGTGTCGGACCCCCCTGTACGCGTAGCCGTGCGAGTCGCACACAGGGGGGACCCATGGGTCCCCCCTACCTGTGCGTGTATGGCGCGAATCGCTTCGCCGCGTACACGCTGTAGGGGGCGCACTTGTCCGCATCGCACCCATTGAGTCAATGGGAGCCCGCGTACGCGTTGTACGACAGGCTCCCATTGACTTCAATGGGAGTCCGACCGACTCGAGTCCGATAGCATGCGAATGCATCGTACTCGTTCGGTCGGACTGCACGGGTCCGACTCGGTCGGAAATCTCTCCGGGTCCGGCTCGGTCGGAGAGATTTCCGGCCGGAATCGGAATCGGCCCCTAAGTGTACAATATGCTACAGACAGTACTTTTGCCTACAAATAAAAAAGCTGATAGCACTAGCATATGTACCTGTAACCGATGTAGCAGAACACTACAATATTCTAATAGAAAGCCCCTATTACAAAAGGAACGAAGACAAAATAAGCCCACTACTAGACTACTTTGAGGACACCTGGGTGGGAAGATTGCATAGATCAGGGCATAGAAGGCAACCTAAATTCCACATTCCTTGGTGGAACGTGTACCTAAGGGGCTCATTACGATGGCGGGCGGAAGCACAACCGCCGTGCTGGCGGATGCAAAAACCACCAGTTACCGCCGGCACGCAGCAGTCCACACGCCCG